>NW_019292316.1:40779-55861 GCF_000500325.1 Leptinotarsa decemlineata | reverse complement strand
CCAATCCACATGCTGTTCTCATTTGACTTAAGATGACGTGATGTTTAGTTATTATTATTTTTTATTGAAAACAATAACAAACAAACCATCACACTGGAGCAGAACACTTGAAAAAACAAAGCTTAAGTAAAGTTTACGTGATTTCATTCTGGTAAAATCATGTCAAATTGTACTCACCGTCGTCCAAAAGATTTTTGGAATGGAATAACAGAGGAACTGAACGTTATTTGTTAAATTTTGAAGTCCACATCCACTAGCCAGTTTTATCAAAACTCATTTTTGAGTATTGGTGAGGTCAAATTCAATAAAAAGCATCTGATACACCTACCCAATCAATACATAATAATGATGATGAGCTCTTAGAGTGCTTTATAACCTCCTATGACACTTTTACGGTATTGACAAGACAACGGTGTTGCCTCATGCTGGGAGCAGGGGATATTGGATCTATTTTGGAGAGTGAGAAATGTCAAATTTATTGGAGCTATTTATTCCCCACCTTTAGGTTAAAACAATAAGCCCTATGTAGTTCTAGACTAGACAATCAGAGCAAGACCGTATTAGTAGAGGAGTTTTCATCTACAATCGAGACGAATATCGTCTGGAAAGTGGAGGAAAACGTATGAAATATCGATATCCATTTATCATTTCCTAACTATTTTCGGGCATTGTACTTTTCATCCAGTTGCGAAAAGTTAGTTTAGGGCACATGATTCACGGACCCAATGATCACTTTCCCCACGGTGTGAGGAGTGATATTGGGGCTTCGAAGACAAAGCTCAACCTTTAGGAAAAATTAGTAACATACAATGTTTACACTGGGGATAATTTTTAAGATTTTGTTTGTATACATATGAAAAAAAGTTTTGTTGTTTCCAATGATGATTTTTGAAATGATTTTGTGTTTCAAGTTGGTTTTTTGTTGGTTTTTGATATACTCAAATAGTAAAAGTTCATTAGGTGAACCATATTGTATGTAAGTATTGAATCATGTAACTTTTAGATGGTATTCTATTGCATACAATTGCGAAGCATTTGAAATAATGACAATTACGACAGTAGGATTTGCAGATATATACGAACCTCGATCTGAATAAAATCAGAATTAGGATGAACTTCAATATGTTTTTTGTCTCTATCTTCTTCTACATCATCATCAATTAGATTATATCAACAATTCAATGAAATTAAGTTGTTAAAATTGTTCAAAATGAGGTTTCATGAAATTGAATTTCAGAAACAAAATTTTGACAGTTCAGAAACGGAAATCACATGTTGTGATTTCCATTCCTACTCTGGTATAGCAACAAAGTTTTTTGAGTTCAAGTGTTCATTTTGAAGGAATCAAGACTAACCTGTGCTCATGAAAGGCTGGGTGAACTCTACAGGGTCCAACCTATCCTGAGTGATTGTNTTTTTGTAGAGAGAATATCTCTGAGAGTATAAAATTTACGCATTCGTAGTCTCATCCTTTGTATTATATATGATACTTGTTTGTCCTATCTCATATGTTGACCTATAACAAGTCCCAGATATTCAATGGATACTGTTTTTTCTATAACTGGGCATTTACAACTGAAAATATTAGTGCAAGTTTCTTTGTGCAATTTAAGTTCATTAATTTGTGGCTGATCATCTGCATTCAGCGAAAAAGTCATAAATTTCATTTTTTTAATATTCAAACTCAATAAATTATTATTCAGCCATTTCAGAAGTTTTATAGACTTCATCCCAACTTTCACCAGTGAAAATCATGGCCGTATCATCGGCATAACACACTATATGACCGTAAAATTCATTAATCTGTGTTATTGCGTTTACGTAAACAAGAAAAAGGATCGGGCCAAGTACTGTGCCCTGGGGTATACCCAGATTGATTTATAATGTTGCATGAGCTTGCTACCAATTTTAACAGTTTGAGTACGTTCTTTTAGGTAATTTTGCATAAGTTCCAGAGCATGACCTCTAATATCATAATTACACAATATTTTGAGTAGGATTTCATGTGACACAGTTTCGAAAGCCTTTGTCAAATCCATAAATATCGCAAGACATTTCAAAGACTTGTACAACCCACTCCATGAAATCGAGCACGGCTATTTAAGTATTTGATTTGTTTATGAACCCAAATTGTTGCTGTGTTATTACATGATGTTTATTGAATAAATCTATCATTCGATTTTTGACAGATTGTTCGAATAATTTAGCAAAATTATCGATGACAGAAATTGGTCGGTAGTTGCATAAATCATTTTGATTTCCAGATTTAAAGACTGGAGTTACTCTACTCAAAAGTTTGCTGAGGTGTGTACGGTTTTCTGATTCGGAACACTGTTTCAAGCTTTTGAGAAGCAGATATTGCAATTCCAGCGACATGATTGTACCAAGACATATTGTTGTCTATTCTAACCCCCCAATAAACTTTTCGAAGCAGAAAGCGAAATTGTCTGATCTGACATTATTTAATCCGGTTCGGAGACATTTATATTCTTGAAAAAAACCGAGGCCTGGGTTTTTGTGGCATTGAATTGAACCTGGTTAGTTTCACCCCAATCCGAAATCACATCTAGATCCTCATTAAGATATGCAATCTCCTGCTGCCGGTGAAAATGTGTCTCAGTAGCCGATGTCCTGGAATCCAAATGTAATGACGAGACAAGTCTGCTGTCGTCAGCAATAAGTCGTTGATATATAATAAAAATAGGGTTTGAAGACAATATGTATCCCTGAGGAGCACCAGCTTTGAAGGTGGAAGTATTTGAGAGATATCCATCGACGGCCGCTTGCAGGGTACGTTTTTTCAGGGAGCTGAAGAGCCATACATAGAAATGATAGCTATAGCATCGAAGTTTGGTCAGCAAATCCACTACAGAAGGTTGCCTGTTGATCTTTGTTTCCGAAAGCCATATTGATGATCGCTCAAGATGTTGAAGCCTTCCAATTATTTGAGGATATGGTGGTTTACGACTTTCTCTACGATTTTTGATATCACTGATAGCAAAGCGACTGGTTTATAGTTATTTGGAAGATTCTTCTTCCCTTTTTTGGGAATAGGCTGAACGCGAGTAATCTCCCAACAAGAAGGAAAAACCCCTGTCTTGTAAGACAGGTTGAAAAGTCTGCAAAATACTGGTGCGAGTTCATTTGCGCACGATGACGGGCACTTCATCTGGGCCAGACGCTTTGTTGACGCCTAGATGCTGTCGAAAAGTAATTTCTGGCATTATGGATTCTAGTGTGGAAATAGTGGGTGGTGCCTTTCTCAAAAAATCGACTGTGAAATGGGACGCAAAATGCTGATGGTAGATGGTGTATTATAATTTCTCCACTGGAAATTTGTGTCATCATCTGGGCTATTGTTGATCTTTGATGTAAGCTCAGGATTACCGAATGTAGCTCAGGAAAACCACCCATGTCAGTGAGGCACACCAACCAAAACAAAAAGTTTTACTATCCTAACGTATTCCAAAAACACTTTATTGTGTGATTTTCACTAAATTGTTTTACAAAAACGCAACACGTGTTTCGCCATACAATGGCTTCATCTGGCGTGTCTTTCAACTAATTCTACACATTCAATACTAAATATATATATAGTTTATGTCACGGCAAAACCCGGCAGCTGATGAAAACAAATATTTTGCTGTCTATTGTCCTAAATGAATTATAATTACGATACGTAACTGATCCCCTGGAAAAAATACGGCGATGCTGGTCTTATCCGACCAACTGCGACTCAGTCAGAGTCACACTCAGTTCCCCTTGTGTTTTCTCTTGAAAATACTAGTACAGCGTGTCTTTTCGAGAGTTGTTCCACCAGACAGTCTAGCATTACTCTAAAGTTCAATAGGAGTTTTTGTGTTATATTTTCAGTGTAGTGGTGGAATAGACTGAACATTTCCTGTTTCATGATGAGAAAAAAGTGTCGAGATGAAAGAACCTACGTAAATGTTTGAAGTTTTGCAAGCCAGTCTGTCGTAGATGCATAACGCAGAAGACAGAAAGATGAACGCTCGATGCAGTTGGTGCTAAGAAAACTTACCTGGAAAACATGCCTAGTCTATCTTGAAGAAATTATTGTGACAGGAAGAAGTTTTGACGAACGTGTGCAAACTTAAGTAAAGGCTGTGAAAATCTCAAAGCACATCCAAATCGATCAAGATAACCAAGATAAAAGGACTAGGATCTCTAAAAATTTGAGGCGAAGAGATACAAAACCTACTTGTTTGGCGATACTGGAAGAAATAACACCAACTGGTGTATTGTAAATACAATTGTATTGTAAATACAATTGAATCTACTCCTAGCAACAGTTATAAATTTAAATAAAATGTGTACCATCAAAATGTTGATTGAGAGGTTTTAGTGAGTGGAGCCTTATTCAGTTTCTTCTTGAAACTGATATCATTTTGTGTTTTCAAGTTATGAGGAAACCTGTTCAAATATTTGTGGAGAGTTGCCCGAGAGAGACGATTCGATTTTGTTGTATTATGCTTCCCTCAATGGAAGACTTAACAAATTGTCTCTGGTCTGGATTCCTGGCCAAACCTGCCTGGAAGGCAATGAAGCTGCTGATTCTCTTGCAAAGGAGGGTGCTGCAAGCTGCTTCATCGGACCAGAACCTATCATTGGCATCGCTTTAGGCTTTGCCAAACAAACATTGAACACCTGGGTGGCAGGAAGATATATGGACTTCTGGCAGAATTTCCCAGGATTGGCTCACTCCAAGGCGTTCATTCACCATTCGAAGCTTAAAAACAAACAGTTGTTGGATTACAGTAGGGAATAACTATGACCATCTGACCTGAAATATTACTCACCATATGAACTGATCGGCTTCGTTAAGAAGCTGGGTGCGAACCACAATAAACCTTCGCAGGTTGCGGTAGAGGGTCGCATGGAAGCACTTTCTTTTGACCAAACCTAACCTTACCATTATGCTGGGTGTCTTTGGAAAGAAGTGTTCTGCATTGGAGTTTAGACCTCAATCAATTTCTTTCTATGGAGAATTTCTGGCTATGGAGAACGAATAATTTTGTGATATTGATTATAGAGGTGCGTTGAGGTTCGTCGCAAGCATTGTATGTTTAATTTTTTTGCGAATCTAGGTAGATCTGGGTGTCGTCGGCGTAAAATTATGAATAACAGTATCGTAAGTTTCCGATGTGTAGATTGTGAATAACAGAGGACTTAATATCGATCCCTGGGTATACCAAGATTCACACTTATTGTAATACCTAGCGAAAGCTATGTATGGTAATACAAATTCTAAATTCGGGAAGAGACAGATTTTTTCAATTCAGATTATTTTTAAACGCCGTAACTGTCTCTCATAAAACGTTAAATTATGGCCGGGGGACCAAGATTGTTAGTATAAACACTATTCATCGGCGTGAAAAGATGCCCAGACAGATATAATTATCACGTAGCTCGAAATGTTAATATGGGCATATCAATATCCCAGAATTGAAAGTTTTGTGAACTTATCGAAAGATGTTTTTGATGACCTACGTCGTACTGGGGCAATGATGAAAAGATAACGGTTTGAGAAACGCGAGGTACTCGAGATGGTCTTCCTGGCTTTTGAGAGGAAAAAAAAACAGAGAGTTTTTGGAGCTTTTCGCTGAAGGCAGCGGTCTTAGAGTGCTGCGAAAGTTTTTGTTTGGGAAGTAAGTCTGCGTGAATTTTGAGGAGGTTCGAAAACTTGGGAGTTTGAAGGGTTCTCTTGACGGTCAATCAAGGGCGGTATATTTTGTTTTGGAAGATAGTTTTCCTGGGTGGAATCTTTAATTTTGTTTATTCTTGAAAACAGGTGGTCAGCGCGATTTTGGGTAGTCTTTTATTCTGAAGCGAAAATCGAGCAGTGTAGTGCAGAAGTGTAGTCAAATAGGGGACGAGCAGGAAAATGGCAGCGGTGAGTAAATTATACATGTGTACTAACCATTTTATAGTTTTGGAAAGAAGTTAGGTATAAATTTATATACAGAGTGCACCTAATAATTGCCTTATAGATATTTAGCGTTCAGAAAACATCGGCCAAGTTAGAGTATTTCGTCACAATCGTATATTATAGTGATTTCCGGCGAAGGCACAGTTATTGAGTTAATTTTTTTTGAGATTTGGTTATGGTTATTATTTTTATTTTTTTTTTGATATTTTCGTTCTTTGACTATTCTGTTATATATTTCTCCTTTATTTCCTTTATTAATGAATATAGTTTCTTCTGAAGGTTTTAGTGTGCTTTTATTTCACAACCTACCACAGTAACCTCTTGGAAGGAAGTGTCAGCGAATTTTTTTTAAGATCTTTTCTCTCTGCAACTAAAGACCTCCTCCTAGTGCAGGAGGCGGAATTCAAGCCTCTTTCAGACTTGCCTGACATCCAAAATTTGATGTGGAGAAATTCGCATCTGGTTACAGTAGCTGCCAAATCTTATTTAAATAAAACAAACACGGAAATAGTGAAAGGGTTACCAAGGCTTGATAGACAGTTAATGACGTATTATTTTATTGGTGATTCAGCTATAAAACCGTAGATGTTTCAGTGGGATACGTATATATAATAATAATAGTAAAACCGTGCCAGATTTACTACATTATAAAGAGGAGGAACTAGACTCAACAACTACATATGGACTACGACTATGCAATTATTGTGCTGATAAGTTTAGCGTTATCAGGTAACCCAAATAGTTCAGTTACTTACTGATTTCAAGACATTGATGATAGTGAGACCATGTGACCAACTGTCTACCCCATCACAGTCTATAGACTGGCTCTCATTGACACCTGCTTCTATTAGTGCATCCGAAAAAACGTGAACAGCGTCGATAATAGAAGCTGTTTCCGAATCCAGTTCTGGGTAGTCGTGGAGGGAGTTTGATCCACAGTCCTCGTTGAAAGTTACTTTGTACAGATGACAGAGTTCTTTACTTACTCTTGTCGATAGATCGTCTTCTGGTTTCATGATGTGAACCTATAAATGAATAAACTAGTCATAGTTATCCAGAATAACGTAAACAAAACATGATATAATGATAAAACACTTTGATTGATAACTTTCCAAATATTTTATATGGAAATTTAAGGAACACCACCATTGTTATGAACAGAGACATCTACTTGCAGGAGATCAAAGACATCTTCCAGAAAGGGAAATACAAGAAGCTTTCATGACATTCCACCGCATAGGCATGATAACGATTTGAAGAAGTATATGAAAATCTTGCAGTCATAACGAAGTAACAAAAGGACGATATGGTCACACAAAACTATGAAATCCAATGGAATCGTCACCGTCACCGGTCACAGTCAATATAAGTATATGATGGTTTGAAGCACCGGCTTTGGAGGAAGCTGAAAAGAGGACCCATACCTCGTTGATATACATGGAAGACACATTCATATTATGTACCACAGAAATCTGAAAGTAAGTGAAATTTTGCAATAGCTCAACAGTATGAGGCATTTAATGGAAGTCGCAGTGGAAAAGAAAACGGAAATTGAATTATCGTCTCTAACTAGAAAGGTGGTACCCGAATTTTGAGTCTATGAAGAAGAGTTTTCTCAAAATGTTGATTGACAAACAGTTGATCTTTGCAGCAATACGTACGATTTGAAGCAGAATAAATATACCAAGAAGAGAATAGAATAAACATTAGTGGAAGAGTACAAAGAAACGAAAATGAAGAAAATCAATCTCGACTAGTGCTGATGGAAAAAACCGAACGTTAATGCAATATTCCAATTTTCTTCAGATGAGAAGTCGCACACATATTGGACAAAAACCTTTTCATCGATCATAGCATAGAAATTGAAAATTTTTGAAAATACTTAGTTGTTAGGAGAAAATGGAGGTAGTTCATCGAACTGAAATGAACGTTTTGTGTTCTCGTGTTACATTTATGTGAAGAACTAACACAATCACAACTCCATAGCGACTAATCCATTCGTTTTCTACATATGTGAATAACTTTTTCAATTCTTGAAAGTGGAATTTTCACTCACCCCTGTTATAGTTGCTTCACTGTACATGAAGGGGGTTAATTCTCCTGTATGAGCCTTTGTATGAGCATCAATGTTGGTCAGTAAAAAACTATAATCAGTTGTTAACATTCCTATTTGCTGAATTTGTGACAATAACTCCGTCAGATGTTGAATTGGGCAATCCAATACAAAGTTTTTCTGACCCGATTTCATTACTTCTTGGAGAGTTGATCTGCAAAAAATATTTGACTTACCTAAACCATTGAGGGATAACATCTTTTTGAAGACGTTACACCCAATTTGGAATTAGGGAGGTGAATATTGAAGATTTCTATTAGTTTTAGTGAGTTTTTGAAACTGAACGGAGATAAAAATTGGATGTATAGGCGCTTCCTCCTTCAAACTTGAATAAAATGAAGTGAGTGTGATATATCATCGACATTTTTTATTTGTTCGACAGACCTATTGATGCCATCATGTGTAGATCATCGTTCAAATGTTCGCCACGGCTTCCCTGGGTGGAGCGTATCCAAAACGTCTGATTTTCCATGATTCTGGCACATAAATCAGGCTGAATTTCACCAGTAGCATGAGTTATGTTGGCTTCGAGGCTTATTCGCATACATCGCATTCATGCGACTCAAGAAAACCTCACAAGAAAAGTCTAACGGGGTCGAGTCGCACGATCTCATTGGCCAGTTCACATGACCTCCACAGTTCACATCCCCTCTACATGAGATGACCATGCCCCCAAATCGCTCGTGCAGAATATCCGAGTTGTGGCAAGAGCTGTGTGGTATGTAGCGCCATTCTGTTGTAACCGCATGTTGTTGGTGTTCAGATAATCCAATTCAGGCCAAAAGAAGTTAGTAATTATCGACCTAAAGTGCTCGCCGTTGACAGTGATGGCCTGATCAACGTCATTCTCAAAGAAATATTGACCGATGATGCCGCCAGTCCAAAATCCACACCAAGCAGTGGCTTTTTCGTGATGCATTGGACGCTCTTGGATCTCATGTGGATTGGTATCGTCCCAAAATCGACAATGTTGTTTGTACACGTACCCATTCATCCAGAAATAGGCCTTATTGCTGAATATGATTTTTTGATGGAAATTAGGATCAGTTGCCAACTGCTCCTGAGCCCATTTAGCGAACTCACGTCTTTGTCAATGGTCATTCACCTTCAGTTCCTGGAACAGTTAAATTTTGAACAGGTGCAGGCCCAAGTCACGACGCAAAATTCGCCAAGTTGTGGCCTGCGAAACGTCTAGTTCTTGTGAACGGCGCGAAAACAACTGCCTTGGGTTTTCCTGCACACTCTCACAGACAACAGCGATGTTTTTGGCAGATCTTGCGTTCCGTTGACCTTCTGGTGTTGGTCGATCATTTACTGAACCAGTAGACTCAAATTCATTCACCACATTGTGAATAGTCGTCTCGGTTAAACTATTATGGTGATTATGATAGCCCTTATTCAGGCAGACTGTAACGTCATCACACCAACCAGGTTGCCTCTCAGCTCGCCATACGAGGCAGACAGACCACCCACTCTACCAGAGTACACCAAATTGTCACGTGGTGTCCTGTCACCCAGCGGTGAACCAATCGGAGTGTACCAAATTGTCACGTAGCATCCTCAAATTGTCACGTAGCTTGCCAGCTTATCAGAGCACACGCTTCTGCATCTCAGAACATCGTGGCGGGAGATTTGAATTTTCTGTGGATATAAATAATTCAAACAGACGACCAGGTGTATCCCTCGACAAGACAGACTACCCAGTCACGTGGCGCGCTGAAAACTGGTCATCGGCGTGGTAGACTATGTCCTTAGACTCGACACCAACATGAGATATTGGTGACATCTGATGGCCGTATCGCGCGATACGTTGCTCGAACAGAAAACACATTTTTATGAGACAATTTCATTACTTGCACGTGTTGTTGAATGATATATCCGTCCATGGTGATTCAGTTAAACAGACTGAATGAATGACAACTAATTTGACAGATGTAGCTTCAACAAGATGGCCGTTAGCAATTGTCAAAGTTTGGAAGTCCCTTAGTTTCAATGGTATTTTTCAAGAATTTTGAAAATTTCATACAGTACTTTCCTATTGCAATAACCAATAATTATATAATAGAGATTGTCGAATAGTTTGATGTACAAGTCCAACTGATGAAACTACCGCGTTTTGAATGAAATTTCTATTGTGGAAATTATTATAATCATTTGCAAGAGTAACCTTTGTGAAGTATCTTGCATGAATGTTTGTCAGATATAATTCACTATCCAAAGTGGTATCAGCCAATGAAGTACTTGTTTTCCGACATGCATTTACCAGAACCTACTGCGTAGATATGCTGGGAAACATTTATGTTTCGAAATATTTATTTTCTTGTTGATTTTATAATTATTATCATGGATCTTGTGATGCACTGTTTGGAACCTTTGGTGTTGTAGTAAATATTACTGAAGTTTTCTCCTAACACCAAACCGTTATTTTAACACCTCGACACGTGTTTCGATCACCAAGTGATCATTCCAAGTGATTCAAGAGGAAGATTAAACTACAGTTAGATTTCCCTCTTGAAGATGATCACTTGGTGATCAACTACAATTATATCTTCCTCTCGAAGATGATCACTTGGTGATCGAAACACGTATTGAGGTGTTAAAATAACGGTTTGGTGTTGGGAAAACACTTCAGTAATATTCATTATCATGAATAGTGATATTAATTCTCATCAAGCATCGGATCAGTGTACTTACTTTTTAACACCGTATTAGAATAAAATGAATAAATAACGCAATAAGTGTTCTGGTGTGGGTAAACTGTTCTCAATAGATTTATTTCACGCCAGAGATTTCAGTGATATCTATCAAAATATATCATTTTACTGACCTGTAATTCCCATCATGATGTACATCAATATCCTCCATGTAAACAATAACACCGTCATCCTTAGCTTTATTTATGAAATCGGTTATTTGTATAAGATTTTCGAAATCGGTGTACAGAATAGTGAATGTTTCCCATTCCAATTTCCTGACGATATCCACGAAAGCGTCAGCCAACCTAGGTGGGCTCGGATAGAAATTGATAGTTTCTGGTGCCATCTGAGAAGGATGGACCCATCTTGTTAGGATCTGTGGTATTTCTTTTCTATCAGTGATTGACTGAACTATGTCTAAGTTCGAACTGGACTGGGGCCCAAAAATTCCAACGACGCCATTTTGCAAGAAAGAGCAGGTTCCTTTTCGAGCAGAAAAAGCATCGTCCGGAAGAACGTTGAAATTAATCAGGGGTAATAACGTCAAGTTAGAGACTTTTTTCTGGATATTCTGTAGGTGGTTTGAGTGCCTAAAGGCTGATTGGTGCAGTTGAACGTTTTCGAAAATCCCAGCTGAAAATGTTAGTGAAATGAAAATATTTTAATGGAAGAGTGGAAAACAGGAGCAAAAGTCTATGAGAATGCTGAACCATGAAATACTCAAAATATCATCTTCTTTATAATTCACCACCACTAATTTATTTGTTGCTGATACAACCATCACATACCTATATTTCAGATACTTGAGCGAAAGTAAAAATTGACATGAAGTCTAACTCATATAAGATTTTTATTTGGCGTTGTAAATATAAATTTATGATCAACTTCAAAACATCAAATCTACAGAAATATAGTATATTATTCAACGACTACACAAGCACGAGGGAGGCTCCGCTGTGAACTATTTGAGCAAATAATGGTCATTTTTCGCGAGTAGTATACTATACTTTTTCTGTGACTTGTACCACGAATAATTGGAAATAAAATTCAATGTGGGAGATTGTTCGCGAATTGAACTAGGCCAGAGTTCTAACCACTCCTCCAAGAAGCTGCTTACAAGTTGGGGTGACATGGAGCAATTTGAGTTCCTGATAACTTTAATTTTTTTAGAGAGACCAACTTTTGAAAAACATATATTTTTACCTATCTGGTCAATTGTGATAGGTTTGAGGATGTGACTCATGGATCATTTTGGCTATTCACTCGCCCTATGGTGAGAACCGCTTACTGCGCAACCTCTATTGCAGGCAACCAGGGATGCAATTGAACCCAGGTTTGTGTTTTGAACCCTACAAAATGCAAATGAAATAGAACACATAGTCAGAGGCTACAAATGCAATACGCATATATACAGACGGCTCAAAAACCAAAGAAAGCTCGGGATGTGGAGTGTACTCCAGATCACTAAGCCTAAGGATTAAGTGGGGAATGGGAAAAAATACCAGCGTATCTGGTATTTCTGCCTGGTAACACAACGTGTTACCTCAGGGCTAGTTCCACCAAGATTTAGCCAAAGCCTCAGTAGATAATAACATTATCCCGAGGTGGATTATTAGGCACAACAGGAGTAAAGGTAATCACATTGCCGACTCAGCCAAGGAAGCGGCTGGACTAAGAATTTCTGTACCCAGTGGCACCTAGGGCGTGATGACTTCGACAATTGCGGAATTAGCCAAACGTCACACCCACGCTCCATTCCTAAAGTGATGGGATGGAATCAAATGATGCAATTTTGCCAGGATCACCCTGGGCGACCCTGGAAAGCTAGCGCCGAAGAAATATCTGGCGGTGACCACACATCTATGCAGGATGTGTGAACAGGAAGATGAAACTGTCAGGCATGTCCTATGCGAATTTCCTGAGTTATCGTCAATGAGAGAGTGTGTGTTCAGCAAGTCTTGGCCTACACCTGCCGATATAAGAGAGATATCTCCCAGTGACCTGTCCACCTTCCTGGAGAAGACAGGATGGACGATGACCTAGGAGGGCAACTCCTCTGAAGGATATACAATGGGCCTACACTCACCCTCCCTACTTCACAGATACAGATGCAGGATTGAAATATATTTCAGAAAGGGTGTCATTCGACTATCGTTTCTATTTGAAATTTTTGACATAAGGGTTGTGGTGGAGAGGAAGTGGCTGACAAGAGGTTGATTTTTGGGTAGAAATGTGTCCCCATGAAAACTAAAGTTGACGTAATTAATTTTTAACAGTCCCAATGTCAAATGACTTATTCAGGGTGACTTCTCTACATTGGAATATACTGGAATATTGGAATATACAATCAGCTCAAACTGATAATAAACAGAAGGAAACCTATTTCAGAGACACCTGTTTTGGAAGATGAGGAGAAACTACACTGGAATCAAGTAGATCTGGAAGTTTTGTTATTAACAATAATTAATGATGAGTAAGCAATGCAATTTGTCTTTCTCTGAGATTAGGATTTTTCCTGAACATCAAGATTAACCTCTTTGACGACAACTTTTTGATGACTCATCTTACTGTGAAAATATGAACAGAAATAAAGCAAATACCTACTCGTCCTAGTTGCCAAGACATTTTTTCGCTTAGACTTTGTGCCAAAATAAAAAATTAATAATTGTTACTTACCAATATTGAGTTTTATTGCCGAACTCGAACCACATTGAAGAACTATACATAGCAAACATATTACCCAAACCATATTCAGTGTATTTTATTTCACTAACGTACTCAGACCTACTACTCGATATTTTTTGACCATTATGAAAAATTTTGTTCTGTAGCCACCGCAAATTGGTATTTCCTTTTTAGAGTTATTCAAACTATTAATACTTCTGAATGTATGTGTTTCAACAACGAAGTTTCATTAAGGTCAAATTAATTAATTACTTGGGATACATGAGATAACTAAGAGAATGCATATACTTTGTTTATTTTTGTCGAACTTAACTGTTACATGGTATTTTTTTTTGAATTTGTTGACAGCATTTGTAACGTTTTAAATTATTTATCTTGATGGTTGACGATAGATTACAGTCGAAATTGCCAAAAAATAAACTTTCAGATTAGAGAAAATAATATGGTTTAGTTTGATGATATTTCTAGAGACAAATATGTTGTTATTCAGCGGTCAGTATGGATTCCGATAAGTCAGGAACACAGAACTGACTGCTTTGAAAATAATTAAAGATAATCAAGAAAAAATAGATGATAATCAAAAACTCTGCTTATTATCTTTAGATTTCTGCAAAGCATTTGACACAATCAATCATAATATGTTTGAAGGTGATAAAGTTTCATGATGAATTCCATGAGTTCGGACTCCTGTTGTCTAATATTATATAAAATGATTTGAAATCCCTAAGAGAACCAATACAAATGGAGAATCAAAAACAATAGCCAAAAATAACAATTATATTAAGCAAAAAAACCCTGAAACAAAATTACAGTGAAATAAAATACAAGTGAAAAATAGAACAATCCAACAAAAAATAAAAACTAAAGGGATTCCAAGCCAAGTTACTTCACGATGTTTCGATTGTTAGCATCCGCAATCGTCTTTGGGTGATGACTGGACTAATTCCTACGAGAGATCACCGGTTCAGCAGGAGATGATCGTTTGGCGGAAGTTGGCCATTTTTCGCTTGATTATGGGGTTCCTTTTGTTGCGCAACTCTACGCTAGTTTGGCTGAATACATTGTTGGATTACATGTATGCGGCTTCTTTGAATTTCCTCCTGAACCAATGATCCTCCCTGGGACCACTCTGCTTATGACCACTCGATGTTATATTGATGGGTCCAAAGATGCTCTGCTATTCCTGATTTGCTGGTTTCCCTTCGCTGTGTGTGTTTCTTGTGCTCGGCAATGCGAACTTTCAACTTGTTTCACCGATATAGGATTTTTGGAATTCACAGGGTATCCGGTGGATGCAATTCTTGGAATCGCAGTCCGCGTTTGGTGGCCTGGTTTTCGTGAGGCTGCTAAGGATAGTGTTTCCGGATCTGAAGCAGGTTCTGATGTTGTACGTGGATCTGATTCTACTTATCCTTTTCTACAGGGTGTTCCTTAAACACATGTTAATATTTGAAGAGGTAATTCTTAGACCCATTTTAAGGAAAAAACGTCCTATGGACGTATGTCCTAAACGCCTTAACTTTTGAGATACAGGGTGGCAAAGTTTTCAAAAATAATCAGTTTTTTAATAATAACTGAGATAATTTTGTAGACATCTTTGGCATATTTGGTACATATGTTCCATGCCTCAAGGCGCAT
>NW_019292316.1:28515-40568 GCF_000500325.1 Leptinotarsa decemlineata | reverse complement strand
GCCTTGAGGCATGGAACATATGTACCAAATATGCCAAAGATGTCTACAAAATTATCTCAGTTATTATTAAAAAACTGATTATTTTTGAAAACTTTGCCACCCTGTATCTCAAAAGTTAAGGCGTTTAGGACATACGTCCATAGGAAGTTTTTTTCTTGAAATGGGTCTAAGAATTACCTCCTCAAATATTAGCATGTGTTTAAGGAACACCCTGTATAATGTCTGACGTAGGGAAGGACAAGCACTGGTTGTGACGGCTTCTTTTCCTTGCAAGGCTCTTGCTGTATTTTAGCCAAAGTCTGTACCACCACCGCCTTGGAGTAGCCATTCAGTTGAAGATCATTTTTTCGATTCTCTAGACTTTCTTTCGTATTACAAAGTCCGAAAGCACGGTCTAATAGTGTTTTGATGAATCTACTTTTAGTCGATTGATGGTGGTTGGATTCGTGGTTTGGATACCGTCCTGTGTTAGTGGGTTTTTGGAATATAGATGTTTCTCACTTAGTGTCGGTCCTCTTCACCAATACATCTAAGAACGGCAATTTGTTGTGGACATCCTTCTCCGTTGTGAAAGTAATGGAAGGTCTCACGCTGTTGATGTGTCTCAGGAAGGCGCCTAGTTCAGTGTTCTATGGTTTCATATTATATTAGTAAAAAAATATTCCACGTGGGAATCAGGAGAACAGTTTTAGAATGGTTTGAAAGGATAGTAAAAGCTTTACACAATGTATTACAAGTGGTGTTCCCCAGGGTTCCATATTGAGTTCAACACTTTCCTAGTTTATTTAAAGCCAGCGTCAAATTCAAAACTGAAGGGACAGGTGAAATTTTTTGGTGATACAAGCTCATTTAATTAATTGTAGTTTTCAAGTGACTCTACAAAAATGTGACGGACTTGTGTCGGGCGACCTTATAGGCTACTTCTCCAACCATAGAAAGCGGATGAAATGACAACTGATTCCCATTGAAACGGTCACTATGTTCGATGTTTTTCAGTGTTATTCTAAATGTAAATAATGTCAATAAATTCGATGTTTTGATTAGGAATCATTTTGTTTTGCCTAATAAGGCGAACTCAATATTGTCATTTCCTGATTTCGTTATGAAATGATTCGAAATTATATGATACTGTTTATTAGATGAATCGTCTACATTAAGGAATGGGTTGGAAGATTTCAATCTATATATGACTACGTAAATATTGTTCGCATGATAAAAAAATGCTGCTATCAAGTAATACATTAAGTCAAATATCTTCATGAAATCCATTTTCAGTGGGTGGGATAACAAAACCATATGCCAAAGAAGTTTTCTGACTCATACTCCTCGATTTTCGCCTCTCTCCAGACTTGGATTTGGAAATAAACGGTGACCTTGCCTTTGAAATTCGGATGGAAGGAGATTTTGACTTTGATTTGGACTTTGTTTTTTTCTTTTCGCTTTGCGTGTCCTCTAGGTCCTGTGATTGTGATTTAGAATTTTCGGTTATGCTTCTAGCTACATTGGGTTTTTCATTGCTATTGAAGTCCAAGTAAGACTTCAGTTCCATCATTAAAACTGTCTTGAAGGGGATTCTTGATTTTCTACTAGCTTTGATGATATAGCATATTTGTTCGAATATGACCAGAACAAAAGCAAAAATTGTTCCATAAATGGTGACGAAAAAACATCCTTCGACGTTTCGTAGTCCAAGAGGATCAGCATCGGAAGATTCAACCACTCCCTTTAAGAAAGAAATGCAGTTATTTATATTTTTCACAGAAAGAAAAAGGTGAGAGGAATAGAAAAACAGTTATAATTCCTGGCTTTAAAGAGATCAGTTTTTGTGAAAAATGGGTTTTCTACTTCTTCATCGTTAAAGAGTTCCACCCGTTTGAAATGGGCGCACCATTATACTGAACTTCGATCATTTCTCAATGTTGAGCCTAACCTAACCTGAGAAAATATAAGTAATTTTTTTGAGTATATGTGGCAAAATTGAACTGAAAATCAACAAAAGGATGGTATTAATACAACTGGATTTCCACATTAGATTAGCGATTAGTTCGAAAATGTTGATATTGAAAACTATGAAACCTTTTTGGATGAAATGCTGTTTAAAAATTTACATAACTTGAGAAAACCACATTTTCATATTCACTGAAACGGTTGAAATGGTTATCAAGGTTTGAGATTTGGAAGTAGAAGCTGGATTAGAATCGATTTGGATGATTGAAGACATCTTTAGGTATGTATTTTTTAAAACTCATAACTCACTCCACAAGCACCCCCTCCCCTCCTTTCTTCCCACCACTTCGTCTTCAATTCATCCAAAAAGTGGGACATCTGTAGTTCCAATATTGCCAAACTCAGCCTTTTTCTATAAGGAGAATCTGAAATTTATAGAAAAAAAATCTAATACAACTGGTGAAGCTAAACATTCTGTAATTTTGAACACTCATAGGAAAACATACTTTTTCTCATTGCTATGCCATATCCTTTCTCGTCTAACAATCCTCCATATTGCTTCAGTGAACAATGTCTCTGAGTGGTATATTCAATAGAAGTTGATTCCATAAAAAATGCATAATGCTCGTCTTCTCTTTCTGCTCTTAGCACACCTTCATCATTTTCTTTGACATTTTCTGGATGTTCGACCATGTGTTGACCAATTTTGTGAAGTGTTGTTCCTTCTTCAGCATCCTATGAATACACAAGAAATTTTGTTTTATCAGTTGAATAATACCTACCTTAGAAGGGAAAATACCTCATCAACTGGAAATAATTTTGATATAAAATTGACTTTCGAGTTGATTGGTCATTTTACATTATCAAATGTTACAAAAAATGATGTTCCACAGTGATGTGGGGGTTGAGCAAACCGGCCATCGGATGCCTGCTTCCACGTAGCCCCGCTGGATACGGGAAGGAAAGAATCACTTGTGGTTCTGTTATGCCCTAACTGAATGGCATCCAAACGATGGCCTAATCCTAAGGTGTGTGTATATGTGCCGAGAGTATAAACGACACTGAGCCTATCAGCTGTCACTACGGAACCTTCGAGATACCGGGCGCCCTCTCGTCGTAGCATCGCTTTGTCCCGGTAATGCAGGGCTCTGCCGTGATTGACCTTCTTTCCCTACTTATTCGTGCAACTTTTATGGCGCTGAGTCTACAGAAGAGATGGATTTCGAGCATATGACTCCAACTGACCTCCCTGTAAACATAAACAAAAGGTTTGGTGTTGAAGCCAGGAAACGACTGAGTCGTCTCCTCAAGAGCGGGGTACCTTATGGAACCGCCATGCAGCAAATTCTTGAGCAGCGTACGCAGAATCTGTCTCAGGTGGGGAACAAACCCCCCATGAGCAGGTAAGCAAACGTTTGCGCTCAGGTGATGATTCACCAACACCAGAGGTGAAAAAGCCCTGCATAGGTGAATTTAAGGCATCGTCAGGTGTAGCTGACGTACAAAAACCCTCATATGGTGAGGTTTTCGCGGGTATCAAGGTGGGAATCTTGCACCTAGAGTATCCGACTACCTCAATAAAAATGAAACAGCAGAGCATTTCCTTTGTGCCTGCCCCGCTGGGGGCCGAATCAGGTTTTTAGAGTTCGGCAGAGCCGCACTACTACCATCTGACGTGAAAGAGCACTCAGCATACAAACTAATCGGCTTCGTTAAGAAGCTGGGTTCATTTGGTCGAGTGTGAAAAGGTGTGAGCCACAATAAACCCTTGCGATTTGCGGTGGATCAACTCACTTTAGACCTAACCTTACCTAATCTAACCTAATCACTGGATGCTATCGAAAAAAACATTTTTTTTGCTTCTTTTAGAGGTTGATTGGAGAAAGGATAATAAAAAAGGTGTAAAAAATCGAAAAAACAACTAAATACAAGAAAGGTTCCTTGAATTTGACATTTATATCCAGGAAGAACCGTTCTTTGCGAAGTTCCACAAGGAACAGTTCTAGGGCCAATCCTCTTCTCGTGATTTATATGAACAGCTTACTCACCTTGCAAAAATGTGGAAATATCATCAGCTATGCTGACGATACGGCTATTTTTTATAGCGCAGATTCTTGGGACAACTTGAAACATATCGTTGAAGAAGATTTCAGCCACCTGATAGATTGGTTCAATCACAAACTACTCACTATCAATTTAAAAAAATCTATGTTCCAACCGCTGAGCTCTTATGCTTCCAACTTGCCCAATAATGTAAAGTTATCTTTCAACAATCACGGAACTACTTTTGAAATTAGCGCAACCAAACAAATCAAATACCTTGGTGTCACTGTTGACAGACACTTAAGATGGAATATACATGTCGACAACGTAATAGCAGGGGAGCCCACGATGCAAAATGGGGATTTACTCGAGCGTCATTGAGACATATTAGGTTGCAAAGCTTAGATGATAAGAAGAAAAAAATGTTATATAATATATACCTTTTCATCGGTGAAGAAGGCGACTATAGATTTTTAAATATGTAAAAAAATACTGTTGCTTGGACATACTCGAGCGCGTCTGATATTGATAGCATCAATGTCCTACGTAATTTTAATAATGTTCGTATGTTAATCTGATCGTTTGCATGATGTGAGTGGTTGTACGTAAGGGTTAAAAGTGAAAAGAAAACAAAATTAATCGAGCGCGTCAGATTTCCTAAGGGGGTGTTAAGTGCGATAAAAAAAAGCTGTCATTCATTAATCTGACGCAAACTCGCGGCCATTATTATAATGTGCAAAGAAAATTCGCCATTTTGAAATACTCAAACGCGTCAGATTAAGATATATATGTTTCATCTTTATGTTTTAGACTTGATGATCAATTTTTTTTTCTAATCTGATCCTTTATCCCTCACAGGCGGCCTTATATATGGGGTTCATATTTGGTGGAGGTACTTAACCGGGTAAAAGGTATCCCTCTGTATATTAATCCGCCGCGCTTTAGTAAATCCCGAAATCCCCGCTTGGGCTCCCTCATCATAACAAATTCCCTCAGAAAATTATGGGGATATACATTCAGAGTATTAACAAAGGTGTTTGATATTCCTGAATTGATCACAACTTATTATGCGATCGTTGAATCTAGGCTCTCGTATGGCATAATAGGCTGGGGAGGTGTAGCTAGCACACATTTAAATAAATTACAAACTTTTCAAAATATGTTGATCAAAATAATAAAGATCGACATTACTCCACAAATCTCTAATACGATGAAACAAAATTTTTTGATATCAGATAGCTATTCTTTCATAAAATTTTGATGCATCAATACAAAAATAAAGATAGTCTAATTTTAGGATCGCATTCCTATCATACAAGAGCAAACGTAAAAAAATTATTGCTAATATTCATTATACTTTTATATACATTATATACTAACCACACTTTGAACATTGTAGACTTTTCCACTAATAGTTATCAGGTTAATCTCACTTAGTCGAGAAACCGCACTTAATAACTTTAGGATGAGTGAATAAAATCAACAATAATCCCTACGGGCAAGATTACCTTTTGTAGGGTTCTTGTTTATTTCTTTATTCTTCGTAAATTTCCAATGTAACCATTGCTTTTCATGAAATAATCTGATTGATTGATTATGTCTATATTTACTCTTTTGAAATATATTATGTATTATTATCATTATGAAACACCAACAGGAGACTTCCACTATGAATGATTGATGAATTTGCGAAAACACAAGAAATCAATATTTTGCAGTTATATTTTTTGAACTAATCTTAAGAACCAATGCTTTGCTGACTATACTCAGTCGTGACCGTTGCAGTACTTACTATGAAAAATCGTAACGTAGCACCATTTTCCTTGGCTCCATATTTGATTTTATGCTGGTTTTCATAAAGACTTTGCAGGTCTTTGAATAATTCAACGGGGTTCTCAGTGGCTAGAAAAGCAGCTAAGTTGGCTGTATAGGATGCAGTAATGATGAGGCAAAAGTACCACCACATGCCGGCGGCCATTCTCGTTGATATTGCTCTTGGGAGAAAAAAGTATTGGATAATGCATGGCAATGAACCTTGTGTTAAACATTGAAATAATATATCTTTTTTCTGGCATCTCAATCAAATAATTCAAAATGAAATGAACAAGTCAGTTGCAGTAATTCTGTAGATTTGCTTTAATGATAATGAATTGTCTTTCTCTACCGCAAATTAAGCTGAGAAAAAAAGTTTGAAAACAATTGGAAACTCATACGTTTGGCGGTTATATGGCGGTGAATATTGCAAAATCTCTTCTACTGACTGTTGATGAGTGCCTTCAAAAATGAGTAATGTTACTACTATTCTTCAGTTATTGATATAGCTGAATATCATATATACTTTTGAATTGAAAAGGGTTTATTTTCAGGACAGAATGATTTTTTTGGGAAAGAAAGGTTTTGACTTTCTACTTCTTCATCTTGATAAAAAAAATGCAAATCCTACACATAAAGGAAAGAAGCAATCGATTTTAAAGAATTATCTCTATATGGAGATGTGTGGATCATGCAAAGAAGTAACTTTCAGACACAAACTGAAAGAAAAAGCCCTATACAAAAACTACTTCTTTCTATTCAGTTTGTATTCCAAACATTCGTTATGGAATTGAATCTGATATTATCCACAGAATTCCTGCATGATATAGTAAATGAAAGAGGAGGTGAAATTTCATTTACATGAAACACTGTCATCTCCACTGGTAAATATCCGATGTTTCACTTGCCATATCAACTCTTCATTACCAAATCCGAATAACGTTACAAAAAAACACACAATTGATGTACTAACTTCGCTATTAGATAAAATTGAATAGTTGATTGATGAATTGGACAGATTATTGGTGATTTTTCATTACGATGAGAAGGTCATCAATGATACGGTGACAGTGTTCCATGTAAGTGCAATTTATTACCATTCATTCAAAGTAGAACTCATGTGAATGATATCTGATTCTTATTCCACAACGAATGTTTGAAATACAAACTGAGTAGAGAAAAGTATCTTCTGTATAATTCAGTGTTCATACAGAAGTATTTGTTTCGAAAGAATTTTTTTTCTTTCGTGTAATTCAATGTTTATATGAAAGTAGCTGTTTCAGGAGGACTTTCTTTCAGTTTGTGTCTGAAAGTTACTTCTTTGCATGATCTACACATCCATGTATAGAGGTACTTATTTTCAAATTGATTACTTCCTTCTTTTCTTTGGAAGATTCCCTCATCCCTTTTTTTCTATCAAGATGGAGTAGTAGAGAGCTAAAAACTTTCTTTCCCAAAAATTAATCACTCCTAAAAATATAACCCCTTCAAGTCATCAATCAACTTGAACACTTTCTGGTTAGTTTGTATAAAATCCATTGAGAAGAATGTATGATCATGATGAACAATGAAATCGGTCACATATCATAAAATCTAAAGGAATAGTATTCAATTACTTTTTGCCTTAATCAAGGTCGATTGATTATCATTTGTTTTTTTCACATGAATCGAATTGTTCAAGATTTTTCATGGTACTTGAGACAACCTGAATCGGAACTGGAAACTGGAAACTCATATGCTGATTTCTTCATATTATTATTTGATATTTTTTTGAATATGGTTGACTATGTTCCTTGAAGAATGTCAAAGAATCCATCTTTCATTGTCTGGAAACATGTTGACAGATTTGAAAACTATCGAAATTGTACCCTGGTAAATATCAGGAAGCGGGAAGGTTTCCAAAGTGAGAAATTCTCGAGGTGACCATCTTACCCTAATCCTCCATTGTATGCGATTATTGCCCACTCACGGGGTGACTTTTCCCGCTTTCAGCTGTCACACTATCTTGGTCTGGACTATGATGCTGCAAAGATTCATTTTTTTTATTCCATTTCAAAATGAGTGGTTCAAGTCACGAGGAAGATATTATTATGATTTCTTAATATATGGGTATGAATGTTTGTACAGCCAGACTCAGAACGAAACTTTCCTTGAAAGCTTTTGCTGCTGCCAAAGGATTATAAAAGAAGGATACTGAGGTTTTGGTATCTAGTTGTGAAACCAACTTGATAGAAGTCAAGAGATACGAATGAAAACAAGCCTACTGCTAGAAGGTAACCCAATCGTTGCAAGCTACATCTCAATTTTTCTCTTTCTCAACAGATCACACGACTTGAATCTCTCTCTCTTTCTCTCTCACCTAGCGAGTGGAGGACCTCAGTGGTTGCAAGCAAGACGCTTGTTTCTTATCATTCTCAAGGGATCATATGGTTTGAATCTCTCTGGCTTCGAGTTCAGATCCCTCTCACTGGAACAGAAGCCAAAACGTTTCGATTTCGAATCTCTCCCACTTATCTACCTTCTCGCTTCACGAGTGAAACCCAATTCATTCGTAAAGAAAGAGGAACAGAGGTGAGAACGTTGTCATCTTGAATCCCCCTTGTTTCGAAACCCGCTCAGTTGTTGCAAGCAACACGCTTGATTTTCATTATTCTCAAGAGATCACATAGTTCGAATCCCTTTCATTGGAACAGAAGCCAAAACGTTTCGATTTAGAATCTCTCTCATTTCAAAACCTTCTCGCCCCATAAGTGAGACCCAATTCATTTGTATAGGAAAAAACTCGTTTCGAAACCTTCTCGCCTTGTGAGTGGCAGGTCTCAGTTGTTGCAAGCATCGCCTCTCGATTTTTCTCTTTTTCAACAGATCACATGGTTGGAATATCTCTCGTTTCGATACCTACTCGCTCCAAGAGTGAAACTCAATTCATTTATATCAGAAGAGGAACAGAGGCAAGAACGTTACGATTTTGAATCTTTGTCGTTTCGAAACCTTCACGCCTCATTTTCATCTTACTCAATAGATCACAGGCGGGTTGGTTGTCCTTGTTCATCTTCCACTGCCTGAACCACTGTGCATGCTGTTTTTGGCGAGTGCATTGGCTTGGGATGTGGGGGTTGAGCCAACCGGCCATCGGATGCCTGCTTCCACTTAGCTCCGCTGGATACGGGAATGACAGAATCACTAGTGGTTCTTGATCCTAAGGTGTGTATCTGTACCGAGAAGATGTATGACACTGAGCCTATCAGCTGTCTCTACGGGACCTTCGAGGTAACGGGCGCCCTCTCGTTGCAGTAACGCCTTGTCACGGTAATGCAGGGCTCTGCCGTGATTGATCTTCTTTCCCTAGCTACTCGTGAGACTTTTATGGACAGAGTAAACTCAAAAATTCTTTCTGACGCTGAGTCTACAGAGGAGATGGATGTCGAGTTTACGACTCCAACTGACCTCCCTGTAAATTTAGATCAGGAGCGAGTCTACAGAGGAGATGGATGTCGAGTTTACGACTCCAACTGACCTCCCTGTAAATTTAGTTCAGGAGCGAGAGCTTCTCAACTCCCTTCTTCTCCCATGCTTCTGATCCAATAACTGAACCTAAGAAAAAGGTTTGGTGGTACTGCCAGGAAACGACTGAGTTAGCTCCTCAAGAGCGGGGTACCTTATAAAACCGCATTGCACCAAATTCTTGAGCGGCGTGAGGAACAAACCCCCCATGAGCCAGGTTAGCTAACGTTTGCGCTCAAGTGATGATTCACCAAAACCAGAGGCGAAAAAGCCCCGCACGGTTGAATCTAAGGCATCGTCAGGTGTAGCTGACGTGCAAAATCCCTCACATGGGAAAGTTATCGCGGGTATCAAGTTGGAATCTTGCACCTATCCGACTACCTCATTAACGATGAAACAGCAGATCATATACTTTGTGCCTGCCCCGCTGGGGACTGAATCAGGTTTTGAGAGTTCGGCAGAGCCGTACTCTCACCATCTGACCCGAAAGACCACTCACCACCACTAATCACCACTAATCGGCTTCGTTAATGAGCTGGGTTCATTTGGTCGAGTGTGAATAGGTGTGAGCCAAAATAAACCCTTGCGGGTTGCGGTGGAGGGTCGAATAGATCCACTCACTCTGGACCTAATCTGACCTAACCAACAGAAATCATATTTTCATCTGAAATGGAAAGTCGCGAGGGATTAGTGCGTCAATTTGACAAATGATATTGTGGTATTCAGGACAGTTCTATGTGTGTTAATGAAAATGGCCAGTATTATCAAACGTAAATTAATTCTGAAAATAACTCACATAGGCGCAATTTCAGATCCTTGTGCCAGTAAACTACCAGTCGCAAACCAGACCGCATTGTTGAAGCTGAACTGATTGATTAAGTATTCCGGTTCTTCGATACATGGGTAAGGATTTGTCCATTCATCAGCACACAACCTACCCATTAAATATAATAGAAGGGATGTTACAAAAAACGATACTGCTAAAGCGATCCATGTATCGATTCCAAAAGGATCGGCAAATGAAAAAAAACTTGGAGGAGCATTCTTAGGTTTTTTGAAAAGAATACTCACACCTAGAAGAAGAAATCTCAAAAGTGTTTTCGAGGACTCAATTAACGCTTCACATACCTAGATTCATGAATGGCACAGTGAAATCTACAGCCGCTACTCTGTCGGAAGTTATGGTGAAGTCACATATTGCCAGGTCAGCTTTCTGGAACCACCGTTAGGAAGAGTCAGTAACAATAATTCCTGTATACTTACGTGCTCTAAAAGATCACCTATCATCCCGGTCCATTTTTTGGTGGTTTTATTAAAAGCCCCGTTCATCTTGTCTTCTCTGACAACAAAGGTATAATTGAAACCTTCCAGCTCGGACAGTTTATCAATCAAATCTATTGTATAACCTTCAAATCTGTCGTTTCCAGTTTTAGGTTCAGTCGTTTGTTTCAGCATTCCATATGGTTCGGTCTATGAAGAGAAAAAGTTGAGGGAATAACGTTATTACCCAAAAGTGATCACTATAAATATTTTGCACGTGACACTGTTTAGAATCAGATAACCTGAATCAAAACCAAACAAATAAACAGTATTTTTGAGCGTTTATATACCAAAAAGTGGTCTATAAACCTTCACCAAAACCCTCTCTTGTATTTTTATATCACTTTGATATAAAATTAAACCTAGAAAACTTACTGATGAGCTGATATGGTATGAACTGTGATCAAGATAAAAGTCTAGAGCTTTTCTTTGACCTGACAACAAAGCGTTTCTCTTGAACAAATGATATCAACTCGTTATCAATGTGGATAGGCAGAGATTCTTTCATCCCCGATCTTCCATTTCTGGGTCCAAAAACTATAGTCTACTATTTTTTGTAATTGGTTTTCATCAACAACTGTTCATGTGGTTGATACAGTCTTCAGCTGCCTTTAATTCATCGAGCCTAAACGTTTTGTGAAGGTGTGCATCATCAGCATAATAATGGAAAATTCATGGGATGCATTTCACACCTCCAATGAACTCTGGATCCAATTTAGAAAGTATATGCAGCGGTCCATTGTTTTTGTGGCAAATTCCCGAATTTGGCAATGGCAATTTCAATCCCAAATGTGTCAAATAGTTGTCCGATTCTTCCAGGCTTGTTAGTTGTTGTCTCCAGGTTTTTATGTAACGTTTTTGTTTCATCAGGAAGTGAAAACATTATTTGTTGCGTCTTTCTCGAAGAAAAAAAAATTAGAGTAATAAGAAATGAAATTCCAGATGCTCGGCACCCACTGATTTTGAAAACAAAAAAATGTGTACTCACATATTTTGACGTCTAGATTACGAATCCGAAAATAAAAATTTGTGCTTTCCCTCATTTCCAGAGGAACACCCCTCTGAAGTTGCAAAATTTCAAGTTCCTCTTTGCATAATACAAACCAGAGAAAGACGCAATTAGTTAGTTAATGTATCAGGTCCACATTTTATTTTATTAACTTTAATATGTTGGTCGGTCGGTAGCCAAGCGGTTCGGCGTGAGTGCTTTGTTCACTCACTCGAATTGACTGCCGTATTGGTCGGTGGTTCAAGTCCTAGTCTCAACTATCGATCTTCACGTGCTATCGTCCAACCCGTGTTAGGAAGGGGAGAAAGGTAAGGAAGAAAGGTAAGACCTCGTTAATCCTTAGCTCGCACAAGTTTCGACTTCTGAGGGTTGTCGTTCGTAGGGGTGCGACAGCTGGTTAACGGAAAAACAGATTTTA
>NW_019292316.1:0-28293 GCF_000500325.1 Leptinotarsa decemlineata | reverse complement strand
GTGGGGCTTAGCTTACCATCTGACCTAAAAGACCACTCACCATACAAACTAATCGGCTTCGTTAAGAAGCTGGGTTTATTTGGTCGAGTGTGAATAGGTGTGAGCCACAACTTTACCTAACATGAGAAAGAAAGATGCTGAGGAGAATACTCGAAGGAAGAAGAAAAGACGAAATTAGGGAAAAAAGAAATAACAAAGAACCGTACGAAATCGATGGAAAACTAGATATTATAAATATTATCAAGGCTCAAATTCGATGGTGAGGGCATATTTCAAGAATGAAATATGCAAGTATGGTCAGGAAAGTTATGAACAGAAGTCACCTGACAACAGAGAAAGGGAAATGCCACGAGTTAGGTGGAACCACATATGTGGTTCCAGATGATAGATCTTGTGTATGCAAAAAACGATCAAAATTTCCATGGAGGTAGATATAGCTTCTTGTTCATGCTTTTCATGTGAACCCACGACGTACGTGGTACGTGTGGCAGATACCAGATGGAGAAACAACTAACCCATCGAAAGCCGCTGATGAAGATTTTGTTATTCAGAAAAAAGTAATCAGAATTATGGCTGGTGCATCTTCAAGTGAACACTGTAGGCCATTGTTCCTTCGTTGAAGTTTATTAAAAATGCCTAGTTTGTATATCTACCAAACTCTGATATATATATAAAAAACAATATTTCAATTATTTCTAGAAATGAGCAAATCCATGATCATTTCACCAGAAATAACTCTCAACTACATCAACCTTATGGTAGATTGAGAGTATCAGAGATTCACCCCATGTGCTTTGGGGTTGAGCTATATAATAATGTCTTTAAAAGGCGGCTCAAGATTTTTCTATTGCAAAAAGCATACTACTTTGTGGATGAGTTTCTCCTTGAATCCTAATTTGATTGTAGTTTATTAACTTTTTTTATGTATGTTTTATATTGATTTTTTTATATTTGTTTTTTGTCTAATGTGATTGTGAAGGAAAACTTATTCAATAAATATTCGATATATTCATTGAAAGCTGAAGTGAAAACGTCAGAAGCATGTGCAACGTCTCTCATTCGGGAGATTCGTCGCAAGTAACTTCCTGAAATTGATTTCATTTGTTTTGATTGGCTTCCGGGTTTTGCCGTGGTCTTCTTTGTTTATAATTTTCAAACGTTTGAACTACGACTGCGGCGGTCATCAGTGATGTGGTCGAAGTACTCTTCTTGACGTGTCCACTGAGGAGTTTTCAGTATATGCCATATCCTTTCTCGTCTAACAATCCTCCATATTGCTTCAGTGAACAATGTCTCTGAGTGGTATATTCAATAGAAGTTGATTCCATAAAAAATGCATAATGCTCGTCTTCTCTTTCTGCTCTTAGCACACCTTCATCATTTTCTTTGACATTTTCTGGATGTTCGACCATGTGTTGACCAATTTTGTGAAGCGTTGTTCCTTCTTCGGCATCCTATGAATATACAAGAAATTTTGTTCCATCAGTTGAATAATACCTTAGAAGGTAAAATACCTTATCAACTGGAAATGATTTTGATATAAAATTGAGTTTCAAGTTGATTTGTCATTTTTCATTATCAAATGTTACAAAAAATGATGTATCACTACTACTGGATGCTGGCAAGTTGGCAGCATCGCCTTGTCACGGTAATGCGGGGCACTGCCGTGATTGACCTTCTTTCCCTAGCTACTCGTGGGACTTTTATGGCGCTGAGTCTACAGAAGAGATATATGTCGAGCATACGACTCCAACTGACCTCCCTGCAAATTTAGATAAGGAGGGAGAGCTTCTTAACTCTCCAACTCCTGATCCAATAACTGAAACCTAAACAAAAGGTTTGGTGGTGAAGCCAGGAAATGACTGAGTCATCTCCTCAAGAGCGCCTTGCACCAAATTCTTGAGCGACGTATGTAGAACCTGTCATAGGTGGAGGAACAAACCTCCCATGAGCAGGTTAGCAAACGTTTGCGCTCAAGTGATAATTCACCAAAACCAGAGGTGTAAAAGCTGCACGGGTAAATTTAAGTCAACGTCAGGTGTGTCTGACGTACAAAAATCCTCATATGGGAAGGTTGTCGCGGGTATCAAGGTGGGAATCTTGCACCTAGACTATCCGACTACCTCAATAACGATGAAACAGCAGAGCATATACTCTATGCCTGCCCCGCTGGGGGCCGAATCAGGTTTTTAGAGTTCGGCAGAGCCATACTATTACCATCTGATCTGAAAGACTACTCAGAATACAAACTAATCGGCTTCGTTAAGAAGCTGGGTTTATTTGGTCGAGTGTGAATATGTGTGAGCTACAATAAACCCTTGAGAGTTGCGGTGGACCCACTCACTTTGGACTTAACCTAACCTAACCTTTCCTAACCACTGGATACTTTTGGCAAAAAGAATTTTTTTGCTTCTTCTAGAGGTTGGTTGGAGAAAGGATAATGGAAAAGTATACAAGGAAGGTTCCTTGGATTTGGCATTTTCATCCAGGAAGAACTTCACTTTGTGGAGTTCCACGAGGAACAGTTCTAGGGCCAATCCTCTTCGTGATTTATATAAACAGCTCACTCACCTTGTAAACATGTGGAAATATCATCAGCCATGCTGATGATACGGCTATCTTTCATAGCGCAGAATCTTGGGACAACTTGAAACATATCAGAAGATTTCAGCCACCTGATAGAATGGTTTGAACTCACTATCAATTTTGAAAAATCTATGTTCTTACCGCTGAGCTTTTATGCTTCCAACTTGCCCAATTTTGAAAAGTTAGCTTTCAACAACCACGGTACTACTTTTGAAATTAGCGCAACCGACCAAATCACATACCTTAATGTCACTGTTGACAGACTCTTAAGATGGAATAAACATGTCGACAACGTAACAAATTCTCTCAGAAAATTAATATATAAATTCAGAGTATTATCAAAGATGCTTGATATGCCTGAATTGATCAGAACTTATTATGTAATGTGTTATTATGTTATGTAGCTAGCACACATTTAAATAAATTACAAACTTTACAAAATATGTTGATCGAAATAATATTCAAAAAAAATCGATATTACTCCACAAATCTCCTATAAGATGAAACAAAATTTTTTGATATCAGACAGTTATTGTTTCATGAAATTTTGATGCATCAATACAAAAATGAAGATAGCCTAATTTTAGTATCGCATTCCTATCATACAAGAGCAAACGTAAAAAAAAACCCAACTATACTTATATTCTATTCATTGGGCAAAGATGCGACTCTTACCTTGGACCAAGACTTTTCAACACCTTGAGTCAATCTCCTTTTTTTATATTCAAAAAAAGTCTAAAGAAATACATCACGGGCGTAGATCGAATTAAAATACACGATCTTATTGATATGAGAAATTCCCACCAATCACAACAGGAAATATATATGTATATGTGTAAATAAGTGTACACATGTACATCTAGTTCTTCAATTCTGGGAATAATATCCCTTTTTTCAATTCTGTTCGATGCGCTTTCTAATGATCGCCACACTTTTGTTCTTGGCCTACCTTTCATGGTCACCGTTCCAGGGTGGGAATCACTCTCTATATACCTTTGAGAATTATATTGTCTTTATTTCTTTATTGAAAAGGGTTTATTTTTAGGAGAGATTAATTTTTTTGGGAAAGAAATGTTTTGGCTTTCTATTTCTTCATCTTGATACAAAAAAATATGCGAATCTTAAGCAATCAATTTTGAAGAATTAATTCTATATGAAGATATGTGGATCATGCAAAGAAGTAACTTTCAGACACAAACTGGAAGAAAAAGCCCTATACAATGTTTGTATTCCAAACATTCGTTATGGAACTGAATCAGATATTATCCACAGGATTCCTACATGATATAGTAAATGGAAGAGGAGGTGAAATTTCATTTACAGGGAACACTGTCATCCCCACTGGTAAATATTCGATGTTTCGCTGTATGACGCTTGCCATATCAACTCTTCATTACGAAATTCGAATAACGTTATAAGAATTGATGTACTAACTTCACTATTGAATAAAATTGAATAGTTTATTGATGAATTGGACAGATTATTGGTGATTTTTCATTACGATGAAAAAGCCATCAATGAATTTGAAGACTTTCTGGTTAGTTTGAATAAAATTCCATTGAGAAGAATGTATGATCATGATGAACCTGTACAAATCAATGAAATCGGTCACATATCATGAAATCTAAAGAAATAGTATTCAGTTAGTTTTTGCATTGATCAATAAGGTTGACAATGTTCCTTGAAGAATGTCAAAGAATCCATCTTTCATTGTCTGCAAACATGTTGACAGATTTGAAAACTTACGAAATCGTACCCTGATAAATATCAGGAAGTGGTAAGGTTTCCAAAGTGAGAAAGACTCGAGGTGAGCATCTTACTCTAGTCCTCCGTTGTATGCGATTGTTGTCCACTCACGGGGTGATTTTTCCCGCTTTCATCTGTCACGCTATCTTGGTCTGGACTATGACGGTGCAAAGATTCATTTTTTTGATTTCAAAATGAATAGTTCAAGTCACGAGGAAGATTTTATTATGATTTCTTAGTATATGCGTATGAATGTTTGTACAGTCAGACTTAGAACGAAACTTTCCTTGAAAGCTTTTGCTGCTGCCAAAAGATTATAAGAGAAGGATACTGAGGTTTCGGTATCTAGTTGTGAAACCAACTTATAGAAGTCAAGAGATACGGATGAAAACGTGCCTACTGCTAGAAGGCAACCCAGTCGTTGAAAGCTACACCTCGCGAGTGGAGGACCTCAGTTGTTGCAAGCAAGACGCTTGTTTCTTATTATACTCAAAGGATCATATGGTTTGAATCTCTCTGGCTTCGAGTTCAGATCCCTCTCACTGGAACAGAAGCCAGAACGTTTCGATTTCGAATCTCTCCCACTTATATACCTTCTTGCTTCATGAGTGAAACCCAATTCATTCGTATAGAAAGAGAAACAGAGGTGAGAATGTTGTCATCTTGAATCCCTTTTGTTTCGAAACCCTTTTAGTTGTTGCGAGCAACACACTTGATTTTCATTATTCTCAAGAGATCCCATGGTTCGAATCCCTCTCATTGGAACAGAAGCCAAACGTTTCGATTTCGAATCTCTCCCACTTAAATACCTTATCGCTTCATGAGTGAAACCCAATTCATTCGTATAGAAAGAGGAACAGAGGTGAGAACGTTGTCATCTTGAAACGATGAAACAGCAGATCATATACTTTGTGCCTGCCCCGCTGGAGACTGAATCAGGTTTTGAGAGTTCGGCAGAGCCGTACTCTCACCATCTGACCTGAAAGACCATTCACCATACAAACTAATCGGCTTCGTTAAGGAGCTGGGTTCATTTGGTCGAGTGTGAATAGATGTGAGCCAAAATAAACCCTTGCGGGTTGCGGTGGAGGGTCGAATAGATCCACTCACTCTGGACCTAATCTGACCTAACCAACAGAAATCATATTTTCACCTGAAATGGAAAGTCGCGAGAGATTAGTGCGTCAATTTGACAAATGATATTGTGGTATTCAGGACAGTTCTATGTGTGTTAATGAAAATGACCAGTATTATCAAACGTAAATTAATTCTGAAAATAACTCACATAGGCGCAATTTCAGATCCTTGTGCCAGTAAACTACCAGTCGCAAACCAGACCGCATTGTTGAAGCTGAACTGATTGATTAAGTGTTCCGGTTCTTCGATACATGGGTAAGGATTTGTCCATTCATCAGCACACAACCTACCCATTAAATATAACAGAAGGGATGTTACAAAAAACGATACTGCTAAAGCGATCCATGTATCGATTCCAAAAGGATCGGCAAATGAAAAAAAACTTGGAGGAGCATTCTTAGGTTTTTTGAAAAGAATACTCACACCTAGAATAACAAATCCCAAAAGTGTTTTCGTGGACTCGATTAAAGCTTCACATACCTAGAGTCATGAATGGCACAGTGAAATCTACAGCCGCTACTCTGTCGGAAGTTATGGTGAAGTCACATATTGCCAGGTCAGCTTTCTGGAACCACCGTTAGGAAGATTCAGTGACAATAATTCCTGTATACTTACATGTTCTAAAAGATCACCTATCATCCCGGTCCATTTTTTGGTGGTTTTATTAAAAGCCCCGTTCATCTTGTCTTCTCTGACAACAAAGGTGTAATTGAAACCTTCCAGCTCTGACAGTTTATCGATCAAATCTATTGTATAACCTTCAAATCTGTCGTTTCCAGTTTTAGGTTCAGTCGTCTGTTTCAGCATTCCATATGGTTCGGTCTAAGAAGAGGAAAAATTGAGGGAATAACGTTATTACCCAAAAGTGATCACTATAACTATTTTGCACGTGATACTGTTTAGAATCAGATAACCTGAATCAAAACCAAACAAATGAATAGTATTTGTGAGCGTTTATAGACCAAGAAGTGGTCTATAAACCTTCACCAAAACCCTTTCTTGTATTTTGATATCACTGATAAAACTGTAGTCTGCTATTTTTTGTAATTAGTTTTCATCAACAACTGTTGATGTGGTTGATACAGTCTTCAGCTGCCTTCAATTCATCGAGCCTAAACGTTTTGTGAAGGTGTGTATCATCAGCATAATAATGGAAAATTCATCGAAAGTATATCAAAGCACACTTCCAATAAACTCTGGATTCAATTTAGAAAGTATATGCAGTGGTCCATTCTTTTTGTGGCAAATTCCTGAATTTGGCAATGCCAATCTCAATCCCAAATGGTTCAAATAGGTGTCCGATTCTTCCAGGTTTGTTAGCTGTTGTCTATAGGTTTTTATGTAATGTTTTTGTTGTATCAAGGAGTGAAAATATTATTTGTTGCGTCTTAAATAAAATTCATTGTGAAATTGCCATATAATGAGATAATGGATAGCTATTGAAATAAACTGTTGAAATCGAGTTTTTCGCAACCTTAAAGAATCTTCACGAGACCTAAAGAAGTAAATGATTGACAAGGCTTCAACTTTGAACGTGTAACACCTAGCATGTTTTCTCTCAAGTCTGGTAAATCAATTGTAATATTGACAATAACGAAAGATACTATCATATCTAGTTCAACCCCCCAGAAGGTTTTGTTTATACTTACCAAAGTGATGAGAACAATAAAAGTCTTGTTTCTCAAACTCTCCATATCAGAAATTTCCTGTGATTCAATGAACCTCGTGAGATTTAGCCCACTAGTTGAATTCCAATTGCCAATATCGGTAATTCCGCCTTCTCTCAGTTCATAAATGTCTATCAAAAATTCGCTTCGGAAACCTTCGTTATTGAATCTGACCAGACCAGTGAGACCTTCGTAGGAACTCTCGAAAAAAAAAGATGAGTAATACGAAATGAAATTCCAGATGGTCAGCACCCACTGATTTAAAAAACAGTTTGAGTATTCACATATTTTGACGTCTAGATTACGAATCCGAAAATTTAAAAGACCACTCACCATACAAACTAATCGGCTTCGTTAAGAAGCTGGGTTTATTTGGTCGAGTGTGAATAGGTGTGAGCCACAATAAACCCTTGGGGGTTGCGGTGGAGGGTCTACTCACTGTAGACCTAACTTTACCTAACACGAGAAAGAAAGATGCTGAGGAGAATACTCGAAGGAAGAAGAAAAGACGAAATTAGGGAAAAAAGAAATAACAAAGAACCGTAAGAAATCGATGGAAAACTAGATATTACAAATATCATCAAGGCTCAAATTCGATGGTGAGGGCATATTTCAAGAATGAAATATGCAAGTATGACCAGGAAAGTTATGAACAAGAAGTCACCTGACAACAGAGAAAGGGAAAGGCCACGAGTTAGGTGGAAGGTTGAAAGGGATCTGATACAAATGCGGGTTAGGAGAAGAACATAGGTAGCACAAAACAGGAAGACATGGAAAAATAGTAGATGAAGCTGTGAGCCAAGAAAAGGGCAAACCAAATATAAGTTTTTTGAGCTTTTGACACATCATCAGAGTGTGGTGTAACCAAGTGCAAGGATGGGCAACACTTGGGGGCCAAAAGAAATACAAATGCACGGAGACATCAGCAGAAGCCAGCCGCACATATGTGGTTCCAGATGATAGATCTTGTGTATGCAAAAAACGATCAAAATTTCCATGGAGGTAGATATAGCTTCTTGTTCATGCTTTTCATGTGAACCCACGACGTACGTGGTACGTGTGGCAGATACCAGATGGAGAAACAACTAACCGCTGATGAAGATTTTGTTATTCAGAAAAAAGTAATCAGAATTATGGCTGTTGCATCTTCAAGTGAACACTGTAGGTCATTGTTCCTTCGTTGAAGTTTATTAAAAATGCCTAGTTTGTATATCTACCAAACTCTGATATATATAAAAAACAATATTTCAATTATTTCTAGAAATGAGCAAATCCATGATCATTTCACCAGAAATAACTCTTAACTACATCAACCTTATGGTAGATTGACAGTATCAAAGATTCACCCCATGTGCTTTGGGGTTGAGCTATATAATAAGCTTAATGAGGACATCAAATCCTCAAATATCAATGTCTTTTAAAGGCGGCTCAAGATTTAAAGTACTCTTCTTGACGTGTCCACTGAGGAGTTTTCAGTTTCAGTCACCGATAGACCGGTTTCGGAGTACTAGCTCCTCATCAGTACTGGAAGGGTCACTTCAGACGGAGTGAACCGTCCCGAACAAATAACATTATTTCCAACTAGTCATAAGCTCTATCTGCAGTTCATACAGTGGGATTCACCACATCAATATTTAAAAGGAAATTTCATTGACGGAGATATTTTTTTTTTCGAAATATCACTAGTATACAATTTTACAATGTAGGAATAATATAAAAAAAACGAATTCATTGTTAAATCAAGTTTCTTATAGGGAAAATATTGATTACCAAACTGAAAAGTGGCAAGGAAGGGAAATGAGGTGAGAATGAGGTACGACACCGAATTATTCTTTTGGATTCGTAATCTACACGTCAAAATACGTAGGTACACACTTTTTTTCAATTCGGCGGGTTCAGCATATCCAAAATTCTACTTAATACAAAGTTCATTTCGAGTTTGGAATTCATTCAAACAACTCACAGTTTTGAGCATATTGACAACACTGTAGCCATGTTCCCAACTATCTGATTCGTAACATGGAAGACTGTTGCTGTTTTCAACAATTGGAACTGGACTCAGGTTTTGCCTATGATTGAAAATTTCAGCAAACATTTGCATGGCGTCTATTATGAGAGCAGGTTCCATTCTGAGCTTCCAAGGAGCTGTGTAATCATCGGGATACAATTCTTCGCTCACTTTTTGTACATATTCATTGCCTGGATTGATCATTCGAATCTGAAATATTATATATATCTCATTCAAAGAAAGTTATGAAATGTAGGACGTGATTATGATACCAATATGGATATAGCAACGTAAAAAGGGTTGGCTCATCTTCAACATACGAACAATGAAAATTGAACGGAAGAAACTTTGTTTTCAGAAAACGTAAATTTGGAAAATGTTTTCTTGTGCCTTGAAGACTTTCCAACATTACATAAACTCTCGAGTGAATCTGTGAAGGGAAAGAATAGAGAAATGGAAAAATAGAGGTTTGAATTTTTTTGGCTGCTTTGACTACTACCTGATGAATACGGTAATCATACCTCAGCCACTGTATTTCCTGTTCCCATTATGAAAATCCGACGTTTTGTGACAATTGAGAAGATAAAAGCCGAATCGTTGAGAGAGCTGAAGGACATACCAAGAAGTGCATATTACAACTGCTCAAGTTCGTTATCTCGTTTAAGTCAGATTTATGGGTCTAGGGTCCCGTATCCTTTCGGCTGTTTGAGTTTTTCTTGGGTTCCCGTGGCGGGGCGGCAGGGGATTGCATGGCCCTCTTCTTTTGGTTCTTTGCTCTGTGTGTAGAAGTCGCAGCGTACTTCTTTGGCTTTGCGGCCGTTAAGGCACTGTTTCTTGTTTTATTCAACGGCAAGTATGGATTGCAGTATCAAAAACTTCACTAGAAGTGCCTGCAGCTGCCCTAAGGCCGTTGGGAGACCTTCGGGAGGGCTGCAGGCGTTCTCTGACAATGAAACGGCCCTCGCATACGAGACGTCGCTCCTGATTGAGTTTCTTCCGACAGGCCTTGGGTTTGTGGTCTGTCTGTTTTCGTTCGGCCTATCTGAGGCCCTTTTATTTTCAGGGCGTTCTGGGCACCCATGGAAGCTCGCTGGGTGTTCTCCCTTGCAGTTAAAGCATCGCAAGGGCGAGTTTTTAGGTCTTTTGCATTCCTTGGTCATGTGNTGATATTATAGCCAGACCTGCTTCTTTTGGCTTCTATAACTTGTTCCATTCCGAAAGATAGATACTAAACTTCGAAATTAGCACAACGAAAATTAGTCAACTTGTCAACTTGACAACTGACATTATAACTGCTCAAGTGTATTATATCTGAGCTTGACTACTTTGAAGAGGACAAAATAAAAATTGATGAATGAATGAATCTTTTCCGTTTCCTAATTGGTCCACTTGGTTCCAATTTTGTTGGGCTCCATGTACCAAGTTTTGGGTCAATTACGGCATCGGTAGTAATATAGTTGCAGCAATATTATCGAAGGTTGTAATATTCAATGTATATAGTTTAGTCAAGAGTATCGAAAAATGGTTGCCCCTACAATACATCACTCAGTTATTATATTCAGTTACCAGGTACTGGTAATATCAACTCAGTATCGAGACTGTGTCAGTAAATGTCATTCAATTCTCCAATTCAACTGAACTGAACTATACATACGATGCTTTCATTATCGTCCTCTTCTTCCATTAATAAAAATCGGAGATAAAACAATGAATGTTTGGCTTTAACCCGAGAGCTCTCAGTTGGATGATAGTTTTGCACTTGATACATCGAAAAAAGACAGTCTAGACTCGACAATTGATGAGCTATCAGTATTGTTTATTAATTAACTTTGTTCATCGTGAATTTTTCACGGTGTGAAGTTTCTGACACAACATAAATATTCGTTTCCACAATTAATGAACTAGAGGCATTTAACAACTCTATAGAAAATCATGTTTACCCCTGTTATGTTCGCGTTGCTGTACATGAACGGAGATAGATCTTCTGTATGAGCATCCAAATTTGTGATGAAGTAGTGAAAGCGTTCATTCATGATTCCAGCTTGTTGCAGTTGTGTCAAAATCTCAATTAAATGATTGATTTCGCAATCCAATACTATGTAGCTCTCACCGGAATTCTTCAAATCCTTGATAGTGGATCTAGAAAAAATGCACATATTTAGGGTATACTGTAAAGGAATATGAAAAGTCATCTTCAAGAGTGAAATAGTGAGATACGGAATGGAGAGAGATATATTTATGTTAATACCAGCAGAGGTTGGTCTTGATGTTGGTCTTGAAAATAGAGAAACGTCGAACTTCGATGATATCGAACGGATGAATATTCGGAAAAATTACTTCAAATATTTCATTATGTGTGAAAACTCACGCTCTAGTATATACTATGTGGGAGTTTATCAAAGTTAGGATTTATGAATGAAAATACTTTGAATTTCATTTTCGTATTGAAAAAAGTGATAGAGTTGTGTAGACATATACCGAAAAGTTCGGAAGTAATATCAAGAATATTGTCAAAAAGTAGACTAATTTTGCAGACCCCATTTTCAATAAAAAATTAGGTAGATCGACTGTTTTAGGTACCATGAGAATATTTTAAATTCAAACAAGATTCCTTGGGTTATTCGCCATATTGCATTCAAAGTGACGTCATTTGATTTTTCCATTTATTTCACCGAAATCTTTCCTTTGATTCCCATATCGAGGAAGTGCATGAAAAATAACCTTCTCGCTATTTTGACAGTTCGTTATATTGGATTGAGAGTGACGTTATTATTTCATTTTTCGTATTCCTTTCATCAAACCATTTCATTTCATAACCGTATCATCAATATATCTACATGAAAAATAAATTATTCGTAATCTTGGATGGTTCCCTATTTTGGATTCTGACTGATGTCATTTTGTTGTCAGTACAAAATTTTCAATTTGATGTCATCCAAACTGAACGTCTATGCGAAATTTCACCTCAAACGGTTGAATATAACTGCTTTGAGATTCAGTTACGAAATTCAACCCAAGTTATTGAACTTACATACAAACATTGTAAGTTATATAAAAGCTTGTGAAGGAGCGATAACAAACTTGCAAACTTCTGAATCTATCTCAGATAGACTACCTTAGTTCAGCCTATATTTGAAAAAACCAAACCAAGTAACGAAAATATCAGAAATACTGTTATTGAAACATTCGCATTCGCTTCAATACCTTGAGCGACCATTATTATGGTTCAGAGAGCAAACAATAGCAAAGGATACCAAGAAACCTCACATATATTACCCATATGTGGAACAATATGATCAAGAAACACGTTGAATCTCAGGCTTTGCTTCTTGAAGTTTAACTAATTTATAGGTTGTCAGATCGTCTTTGATCATTGCAGATTTTTCGAAAACCGTTCCTTACAAATAGTCTTCGATGGTTCCCTCGAACGATGGTGAACTCTAAACTATTAATTTTGGTGATCCTCGGGAATACATTTTGTTTCTAACCTGTTTTTATACATCAACGATCTATTAAAAAATACTGTAAGTGCATCATTCGCTCTACTCATGACACCACAATTGACACTTCTTGTTTTTGGATACCCGAACATCAGTTGTTATTGCACGTCTTCAGCATCAGGAAATTTTACATCTCAATGGAGATATGAAAGAAATTTCGGCTTGATTTCTCAAAAGTGATGCAGAATTCATTGCTTCAGGAATACAGGCATTAGTTTCCTTTTAGGTGGTCAATGTATCAGAACCATAATGTGAAGACACGATTCTGCTAGATTCGCCGGTTGCCGAATTCTGTCAAAATCTGTTTTCCGTTAACAAGCTGTCGCCCCCCACAAACGACAACCCTCAAAAGTCAAAACTTATGCGAGTTAAGGATTCACGAGGTCTTATCATTTTAATATGCGATTTCTTTTCTAGAAACCAATTCCGTCTTGAAAGAAATATTACTGGAATAGAATAGTTGTTTGGAATACTATTTCGAAGTGAAAAATACCTCAACAAATTTCAATGTTTCATAGAGGCTCAAATTGAACATTATATACATATAAGGAGACTTTTTTTCAAAAACAAAACACAAGCACTACAGGAAAATCCTTGAGGCGCTCTCAGAGCGGTGCCTGTGCACATTGGATTTGAATCGCTGGAGATTGAATCCCTGGTTCGGAGACATTTATCTTCTTGGAGAAAACCGATTCAAAATCACTTCTAGATCGTCATCAAGATATGCAACCTCCTGCCGCCGGTAAAGATATGCATCCGTAGCCGATGTTCCGGAATCCAAATTTATTTATTATAGGTGACAACAAAACAGTTATTTCAGGAAGTGGGATTTTATATTTGACAATTTGCAACTAAATATATCTAAATTATCGATAACAGAATTTGTCATTTTGCACATGGTATGGATCGGAGAATTCTCCAGAACATTTGTGCGAGATGTTTTCATATAGAAAGTACTCGGGCTGCTGGAACAGATTCTAGGAATGCATATATTAAACTTTTCCTGTAATGTTGGGCAGTCAACTATGCTTTTGATAATTTTATAGGTTACTGCAACACTATAATATTCACGCCTTTTTTCGAGACTACTTTTGTAGCAATTCAGAGTAGGTTGTTCACATTGGAGGATAAATGTTATCGGTTTTTAGGCTTAGCAGTTTTAAAAATCGTCGTTGAGTTGCTTATATTCTATCAATGTGATATTGATAAAAGGGGCTCCACACAACTAATGCGTATTCTAACTTTGATCTTATGAAAGCATAGAATAAAGTTTTTAAGGAGATTATTATCGATATCAGAGTTTGGCTGAAAAGGGGTAGAAGCGGTATACGATTGTTTGAAAAGATTGGCAAAACCGTTTACGATATTTGAGGCCCCTCCAGCAATTGACCTTCAAAATTCAGTACTTGTGATATTTTGGAGCTACCTCGTTTATTATTCATAAATGACCAAAATCTGTTGGGATTTCTTCCTCAGTTTCATCTAAGAATTTTTCATATGCCACATAAACATCATGCTTTATTTTTGCTCGAAGATGTTTGAAATCTTCAAGGGCCTGCAGATTACACTCACCCATGTATTTGCGCCAGATTCTGCTTTTAGCCTGCAAATCTCTAATAATGCTTCTACTATACCAAGGAGGATATTTATTTTTGGATTCAACTGTATACTTGGGACAGCAGCGATCAAAAAGATTATAAAGTTTTCCATAGAAATATGTGGATGCACCTTCTGAGTCATCAAGAACTTCCAAGAAGGTCCAGTCAAAATGAGATATTTGATTATACAGATGTGGAAAGCCATACACAGCAATCCCTCATGACACACACGGTCAAAGGCCTTAGAAATATCAAGCTACCAAAATACCCACCCATACTTGTAAGCCTGAAATATCGAAGGAAGTTTACGATATGTCTTACGGAAAGTATTCGAATGATTCAACTCGCTTGATTCATGTTAGAAGTTCTTGACAATATAGTACTGCCCATCGTTTTAAAGTTCAACAAAGTAGAGCTAAACTACACTTTCAAAGAATCCTCTCATTTGGAGAATGATATTTTTTCAAATAAACGGTTTTTTCGAATAAATATGATCCACAATGATTTGAATCCATCGTTTCAAGCTACTTTCGAAAGAGAACCTCTCAAACCTCATTTGGAGTGTTCTGATAATTCTCATGTCGTACTTGTGTCAGTGAAAAATCTAGAGCTGAGTTTAATTTGCTAATTTTTGACATATAAAACTTTGAAAATTTTTGAAACCAAATTTGAAAACTGGTTTTTCCCCTCATTTTACGAGAACAATGAATCTGCATATTTGGTTTTGAAGAAATATTTTCGAAATGTTTCCAAACAAAATATTCTCACTTGTTCACAAAAATCTTGAGTGGATTTCGAAACCCTTTTCATCATTATGAGTAAGTACTTATAAGGAGTGTATTACCTGTAATTTCCTTCCTCTAACTGCATGACTTGAACAACAAGCCCTTCTGATTTTGCCGTTTCTATCAAACTCGTAACTCTCATGAGACTCTCGTTATCCTCATACAAAACGGTGAAAGATTCCCATTCAAAGGAAAATATTATATCCAAATAAGCCTTGGCAAGCAAAGGAGGATGGGGGTAAAAGTTGATTTCAGAGCCAAGCCTCATAGGCCAGAGATTCCACCTCGTAATGATATGCGGTATTTCTTTGGAGTCGCAGATGGACTGGACAATGTCGATGTTGTTGAAAGATCTTGGTCCAAAAACAGCAACTACTCCTGCTTCAAGTAAAAGGCACGTGTGATGAAGGGCAGAGAAAGGTTCGTTTTCGGCAACTTCGTTCTGGGTTAACGCTACAAACTTGACATCTTCTTCGTTCTGATTTTTATTGAGGAAGTCGATTGCATAAGTCAAAGCTTTCTCGAGGTCTGTATCGTTCTCAAATAAACCAGCTGAAAAATGAAATAAATGAAATTTTTCTCGTAGATAATCATGAATCATTCGACGAATGTTATTTGGAGTAGAATGTACATTACCTCTCTTCGATGGTGAAACGAAGAATTACATTTTTAGAGCAAAATAAGTGAGTGAGGTGGTCTGACTTGGTAATAAGTGTGATGATTGAAAAAATTAATGACAAGAGTACTATGACACTGAAAAAATTTGAATTTCGAAAAGTGGAAATTGTCTTCTGGCAAATTTGTTGACCTCATTTCAAAAGTGATGGAAGAAATCAAATATTTGTCAAGTTTATTTGTGAGCGGGAAAATTTTTGACTCGGGAGATTTATAAAACTTCCAGATACGTTATTGTGGAAAAGATTCTGTACCCGTAGTGTAGGAAGGGGGAGTGTAGGCCACATGTGACCCATTGTACATCCTCTCGAGGAGTTGTCCTCCTAGGTCATTGTCCATCCTGTCCTCTTCAGGAAGGTGGACAGGTCACTGGAAGATATCTATGTTATACCGGCAGGTGTAGGCCAAAACTCGCCGAATACACACTCTCTTATTGACAATAACTCCGGACACTCGCATAGAACATGCCTGACAGTTGTTTCATCTTCCTGTTCACACATCCTGCATGGAGGTGTTTCCACTAGCCCCATATTATGGAGGTGTTTCCTTAGTTGTCAGTGGTCAGTCAGCAATCCCACTCTTAAGCGTATTATTCCTGAATATCGCCAGATATTCCTTCGGCGCCAGCTTTCCAGGGTCGCCCAGGGTGATCCTGGTAAGACTGCATCCTTTGATTCCATCCCATCTCTTTAGGGATTGAGCATGGGTTTGGCTAGTTCTGCAATTGTCGAAGTCATCAGGCCGTAGCGTAGGTGTCACTGGGTCCTGAAAGTCTTAGTCCAGCTGCTAACTTGGCTAAAACGTCGACAATGCGATTACCTTTACTCCTGTCGTACCCTTCAACTCACCTCAGGATAATATTATCATCTACCGAGGCTTTGGCTAAATCTTGGTGGCACTCTAGTACCAGCCCTGAGGTAACACGTTGTCTGTTCAAGGCTGATAGGGCTTGTCTACTATCAGTGCAGATTGTTATGTTTATGCCGGAAATTCCTTTCCTGGTTATTTCTATTGTGACGATTGAGATCTGTTTGAACCACGCTGGTATTTTTCCCATTCCCTATTCTTTGGTTTTTGAGCCGTCTGTAGATATGCGTATTGCGTGTTGTTTTATTTGTATTTTGTACGGTTTATTATACACAAACCTGGGATCAATTGCATCACTGGCTGCCTGCAGCAGAGGTTGCGCAGTAAGCGCTTCTCGCCATAGGCTTCGCCTCAATTGACCTACTTCTAGGTTTACACCAGCCATGCGCAATCGTACCATGGCCATTAACGCAACCTCCTTAATGTACAGGTCCAGAGGGATTAGAGCAGGTGAAAAACGTTATTTGGCATTCTGATTCTCCATTGTTGAATAGAAACTGAAAGAAATTTACAAAAAAGAAAGGAAGGATATAGTTATCTCTCTAAAAATATTTATAAATGCATTATTCCGTCCGAAATTTATTCTGATAAAATTGTCAAATAATATTCAACTCAGGGTCCTGATTGGCGAAAGCTCTACCGAGAAAGTTTTCGGAGTGTTCGAAAAGATGGTAGTCAGTTGGCGAGAGGTCTGGAAAGTATGGTGAGTGAGGCAGAGCTTAGACGCTGAATTTGCCTCATTTTCGGATGGTGGTTTGTGGAACATGCGGATGGGCGTTGTCGTTGAGAATGATCGGACCTCTTCTGTTGATCAATGCCGGCTGCTGTTGACGCAATTTTTGGTACATTTCGTCGACTTTGAAGTGATCGTTTGGCCTGGTTGCAGACTCATATATTGAATCACACCAGCCGCTGACCACCATACAGTAACCGTGGTCTTTTTTGGTGCGTGGGTGGCTCATCGGTGTCCAATCACTGTCCTGGAGGTCATCTGTCGTCGAAGAGGATCCACTATTCATCACCCGAGATGATCAGATCTAAAAAAGGATTGTTTTGTTTGCACAAAAGCAAAGAAGGAAATACCTCGTAAAGTGACAATTTCTGTCGATCGTTCAAATCGTGGGGCCCTCACTTTTCGAGGTTTTGACCTTTCCAATACGTTTCAAACCATCAAAAAACGCATAGGAGCCCAAGACTAGTTTTTCCGCCATCCCACCCACCGTTTGTGATGGGTCAGTCTCTACCATGGTCCTCAAGTCCTGGTCCTAGATTAGTAGGTCGAGAGATTATTTTTGGGAGAGATAGTTTCCCACATGCTTGTATGAAGATGGATAAGTAAAAACCAAAACCTCTCTTGCTCAAATACTTTGGGTCTTTTTTGGTCGTATATTCATTGGTATCTCCAAAATACAACGTTAATAAAATCATAAACAATACAAAATTGAATGATCGATTTTCAATACATATATAATTCACTTATACAAAATAAGACTAGAAATTCCAAGAAAGATGAAATCGATAAAGGCAAATAGCTATTTAATCAACTGTTACAAATTATAAATATTGTTTGTGTACTTACCTATATTAACTTCCTCTCCAACGAAACACTTGAAACTAATCAACAATGTTATCACTGATAAAATCATGTTTTTCGTTAGGAAATACTCCTAATTTCTAGGAAAACATATTATGCGGACAATAAGCACTTCAGTTACTTTGAATGTCCTATTTCTTATATCATCATTTAAATCATCCCCCTTCGAAATGATTCTTGATACGTTGAGACGTGGTCTTTTAGTGGAATTCCAGTTACCAACTATAGTCTGTCCTCCTTCCATTAGCTCGAAGATATCTAGCCCGAAATCAGTTCGGAAACCTCTAACGTCAAATTTAACTGGGCCGGTAAGCCCTGGGTATTCCATCTGAAATTAATAGGAAAAAATATTGGATACATGAACAGGCAATCGAACTGAATTATAAAGAAGGAATAGTTCTTGATTGAACTGACTACGTAATGAGCAATAATTTCAAACATACTAGGAACAAACTGAATTATATGAAGGTGTAACAAACAAGCTGCTTCTCATACCAACATTACATAAAATCTTCAACTAATTACCAATCACCATTAAAGAACATAACAGAATTATTTATTTCTGATTGGTCATAGAGCAAATTTTCCGAATTTTTCAATCTAATGATTTCCAAGCATTCCGGAAAATTGAACTTCTAATTTTTTTTTCCAAGTATGATAGCTCACAGTCACGTTTCAACTCATGATAGAACTCTGCCTAGAGACGGATTGCAAATGTTAAAGTGGTGTTTCCATTCAGAAAACTTACTTCTTTGTTCCTTCACTCATTGGGAAAAGGCCCTAGACGTTTGACCAATACTCAACTCATACTTCTATACTTTTGATATCATTGTTGTCTTTATTATATTCGATAAATGTGTTACTCATTACTCACTTCGTGAGCTGAGTTCAAGTTTCCCCTTTTCAAAAAAAGCGAGATATTATTGATGAGTTCATCAAATTAGGTTATTGAAATGACTGTTGCTGATAGTTGTTTCAAAAAATCTGTTCTTTGATTTCTTTTTCCTCTGAACTATTTGACACAATTTTTTTTCCTTTGAATTATTAGGAGTACTTGGAGTCAAAAAGATTTTTCTTTTGTGATCATGGACTCTGCTCTCCATCAAGTGTGCCTTGTAACCACCATTGTTGATACGTAAAACAAGAATCGAGGTGAACTTTTGATGTCATGTGTTTTTCTATGGCGTTTACAATATGTTTTCAGTCGGCATAGCCTTCTATTCAAACATTTTGTATTTTTTTAGATGCCCGATTTGCGAATAACCAACATGGTTCCCAATACGCCTCCTGAAGTATCAAGAAATAGGATAAATATGTAGGTTCACGTTTCACAACAAACAATATAGTAAATTTCTTTTATGAAAAATCTATTATCAATGTCCTTCAAGAAATAACCCTTAGGTTCACAATGACCCGTTTCACTAGATCATTCAGTTTTTTAATTACCCTCATCAGTAATATATGATGGAAATGCAATATTGTTCACACTAAAATGATTCACTTTGATTTTGTGTTCAATTGAGCTCAATTTTTCACTTTCAGAATACTGTTCACTTGTTTTTTCATCAATAAACTCATCATTCTTGAAGTATTGACTGATTTCAGATTAGTTTTTATTTTTCTTCAGACTTTCTTTTTGTCTTTCGTGTTTCGCTCCCACTCAGATGTTTTCTAAAACTAGACATGTTAATACTTAACTTTCACAGTAATTAACACTATGCTTTCGTTTGCTGGTTCAAAGAAAATGAAACTACGAAAAATCGAAGACACAAATGACCCATTGTTACAACAATCAAACGAGGAATGGGTAGTAGTTCAAATCTGGCTAAATCGCCAGCGCAACAAAACAAGTTCTCTCTCGGTTAACAAAATGCGGGAATTCCAATGATTGCATTCTAAAATTGAGCCTTCTCTTATGAATGCGTTCAAATTTTAATTATTTATTTGAATTTGTATACGGTATTTAGTTGTGGTGTTATATTTTTCACTGAATTTTGTTGAAAATGTCACTTCTAAGGTTTCAGCCCATCGGGCAGGGGGACCGTGACATTTTGCCATTCCTGTCACCCTATAGTTACGCCACTGAGGGTGTATCACTTGATAAGGTCATCCTGTGACATGTGTGACCTTCTGTGAAAGTCGAGAAGAAGGGATATACCTACTCATGAAAACACATATGATTCTTTTGTACTATATTTACAGTTCTGTCAAAATTGTTAACATAATCATCGAATATAATCAAGTTCACAGTTTTACTAAAACTAATTAATGCATTTAAAATCATGCTCACTTCTTACTCCTACTTCTTCTACTCCTACTTCTTCTACTTCTACTTCTTTTACTCCTACTTCTTTTATTCTTGAGGCTGTTGTTGCTTTCCAGAGTTTCCAAGCTCATTTGTGGATTCACAACGAAACCGTATTGGCACTGGTTCTCTTCTTCCGCTGACGGAGATTTGGAACTACTTTCCGGATATAACACCTGTTTTTCCATTTTTCCAAATTTGAAATAAAACTTGACCTCCTCCTTGAGTGCTTCGATGAAAGATGTTTCAGTTCTCATTGCTTTCCTTGCCACTTGAATAATTGCTTCCAAAAGAGCCAGGAAAAAAGCTAGGATTGTTCCTAAAATTGTAACCCAAAACACCCCTTCTACACCCTTGAGGTTTAGGGGTGTGGCGTCCGAATTGTCTCCATCCGACTGAAAATAAAAAACGAAACTATAACCAAAAAAAGTACGATTACCAGAAAAGTAATACTTGATATAACTTTACTAAGTACGAACAGAAAAGATATACATCAGATTTGAGACTGAAGAAAAAGATTGAGAATACTTCAAGAGTCTAGTAATAATGAAAAAAAAATCATCGCCATTGTACTAATGAACATGCACTTCAAATAATATATAAAAAGTTTTGAAGCAGTTTTTTCCAAAATGATTTTGTAAGCTCATTGTTAAACTTCATGCCTAAATCACAGTAAAAATCAATATACATTCTGTGCTAATATTATGCACTACTTTCAAAACAAATTATGGTGCACAGTAAAATGCCATCTTGAGGTCAAATAATGGAACTCCACGGTTTTTGTTAGAATCTGATTCTAGGTGAAATTGTGATATGCCATCTAATACTGTGGACTTCATGTCACTATATGTTCTGAATCGGCATCGTCCATCATTCGTTAAAGTGAATGAATAAAAAACTCGATATTTGAATAACCACGACTACATTTTCTTATGATTACAGTAGTTTTCCTTGAATTCGCTTTTCGAATTATTGAATCGAGATGTCGCTCAATCATGTGGGCGACACTCCATAGACACTCTGTTGGCGATTCTTTGAATCCAACAAAAAATTTCTCATGGATTGCTTCAACTGAAAAAAACCTGCTCACATTTTTAATGGACCGATAGACCCATCCATCGGATCAATTGGAGGACCCATCGGTGAATTCAGGAATTCGACTTTTTGCTTCTTCTACTCAATGGCTTTCGCGCCATCCAGTTTGCGGTAGATGAACTAATACTTCATTTGCACTGAATACTATTTACTTCATAACGTATCCGAAAGATGCCATAAGAAGATGGTCAGTCTATGAACAACTACTTTCGTACTTTAAGTATTGAATAAAAATTAAACGTATCTACAGGGTGACACAGAACTTCATAAAAAATGTAAATATGAACTGAATAGTCTTTTAATTTGGCAATGTTCCTGCAAACTCTTGATATCTGTTATAGATTTTGAATTTGAAGAAAACATTTTGGTGGTGTTAAGGAATATTCATTCAGTGACTTTTTAATTTTGAATATTTTTACGGAGTAAAGCTGTTTTGATAAAACACAACCTATACTTACAGTTTTCACAGCCATTATAAATAAGGTTCGACTCGTTTTCATATAAGGAAATTTGCTGTATATCTTCCACATGTATTTTTAAGTTTTCAAATAATATTTTTCTTTAACAGTCGTCTTAAAATAGACTCAAGACTTGCTAGGATCCATGCGCATATGATTACAGACTTTCCGACCCTAGCTATATATTCGAGAAATTACTATTTGAAAGATATAATGAGGAATATTCCATATTGTAGAAATCCAATTTTGACTGTTTGGCTCCCTTGTCAATTATTTCATCCCTCTTGAAATCATTAGTATACCATTACCAACACACTTTTTCTTCGAGTGGAACAAGTGTAGAACAAATGAAATGCAGGTGAACGAAGCCGGAGAAGAAGCCAAACAAAGTTCCAGTTTACCAAGATAAAATCGGTCGAGAAATGGAAGAATGCAATTACAGTCCATTTACCAGTTACTAGTATACATCTGTTCCACTCAATATTTACGAAATTATGAGTGTTACTATACTTACAGAACACTGACCCCCACCTTTCCGTTCCTCCCACCATTTTCTTTTTATTTCATCAATTTTTCCAGAGTTCTGTAGTTTGAGAATAGCCGTACTCAAACTATTCCTATAAGTTGAATCTGAAAAACAAAAGGAACTAATGAATCGAAGAGGTTTTTGTATGAAAATGTATAATTATAAAGTTATTGCAAAGCGCTTTCGACTTTCGTCATCATCAGTGCTCACCTGAAGGTAAGTGATCTAATTGAAAAGAAAGTTTTGTGAAACTTGAAGTTTGCAAAATTTTTGAAGTTATGAAATTTGGAAAATAGTTTATGATTACTTACTTGTCAGGCAACAAGAAGTATCAAAATGAGAACATGGCACACTTGTAATATTTGACTTATATAAAACAAAGAAGGCTGATAGCCAAGAAATAAAATTTTTGGATTGAGGCCATGTGGTTCAGTCAATGTATTATATGAAAGAAGGTCAACTTGAGACAGGATGTGTCAAGTGTCATGTTAAAATAATGGTACTAACTTGAGGAGTGATCCATTATGGATTTAAAATAATAATGTTATGGAGAAGCCAATATAGAATAAAGTATATCAGTAATAAATTTGATCAACTATTCATAATCCTTTTATGACGGGAAAGGAAATCTCTGTTTAAGTTTACTTGAGTATCCAAACAATGATCATTATTGGAAAGTTCTTTGGAAATCTCCAACTCTTCAAACAAGTCAAGTCTAAGAAATTGTTTTTTATCTGTTTTATGTAATATTTTGGAATTTCTATTGGGACTGAAGTTATGATTGTGAAATTTTAAGTGGTGGTAGATTTGTCAGGTTTTTATAAATGTTCATTAATACGAGTAAAAAGAGGTCTACAGGTTCCAACAATGTAAGATGCCGATGATATCAATTTCGATTAGTTAATAGATCCGTGTAGTTACCTATATTGGCTTAGCTGCTCACATCTGTTTGCCAGATAGCCATACACAGAAATGATTAGGCAAGCCTACCTAGGCTTGCAAAAAGTTTAATTTATTATCTTTTTCTATTTCAAGGGTGAATTTAATTTTTGGATGCAAGTTATTTGAGGAATCAAGGATGTTATGTGCCAAATTAACAACATTTAACACAATTAACAACAAACTAGATTTTTCCATTTACAGAAAACCAACCCAGACTGATCATGTCATTCCCTATCAATGGAAACGTATTATTATTATTATTATATTTGGGGAGCTAAAGTGAAGACAAAGAAAATGTTTTCAGTAGACAGAATTATAAAAAAGTCACCAACTGAAATATATCGAAATGAAAAAAATTCATATATTTGGAAAATGCATGTTGAGTTGTCATTTCTAACCATTTCAATCTATGAAAGTTCTTCAACCATTAAAAATTCAATATTCTGTCACTGAAACTGTAAAATAGTTATATTTTATGTCACTATCTCCCATTAGTCTAATTCCCATGAGAATCAATGGAATTTCAAAATTTTACAAGTATCATCATGTGCTCCAATCAATTATGAAATCAACAATATATAAAAGCCACAATTTTTAGTTTATTTCGCAAATTATGATGCTATGAGATACTACTCACTTTTCCTCATAGCTATACCATAACCCTTTTCATCCAGTTTACCCCCTACTTGATTAAGGTCACATTTTCGTTGCGTCTCGTACTCAATTGATTTGTCTTCCATGAAAAAGGCGTAGTATCCTTGCCTGGCATGATAGACGCCGTCGACATTATCAGGAATCTTGATTACGTCTCTTGTTTTCTGAATCAGAGGCCAAGCTTTTCCGAAATCAGAGGTAGGGTCTGCTTTCCATTTGTCCTTAAGAAAGAAAAACTCACATGATTTTGCAGATCATTGAGTGAAACATCAAGTCATTTTGAAAAGAGAAATCTCCAAGTTTTTGTGAAGATTCTATTGAATTCGTAGTAATTCTAGAATTACTAGAATAGTTTTTACATCCTTACAACATTCAGATAATTGACGAAACTTCGTTTGAATTTTGAAATTGTTTCGGTTTTTCCACTCACTTCAAAAAATGACTCTGTTGCTCCACCTCTTTTGGCCCCAAGTTTGATATTCTTCCGTTCTGCGTTCTCCACGAGTTCTTTGAAGTTGGTGAAATGTGGATCCGGTTTTTCTGTTGTCAAAAACGCTGCTAAATTGGCAGTATAAGAAGAAACCATAAGGAGAGTGAAGAACCACCACATACCGGCTATCATCCTTGTGGAAAACGACCTGAAAACTCATAGGGGTAAAATATTGTGATGCGGTATTCGTAGATGCAACATAAACGCTACGAAACATTTTCAATTTAGTAATATAGCTGCATGGCTCATCCCTTATGTAAAAACACGTGCAAATTTGCGTAGGTCCATTTTGGACCTTTTTGGACCTCCAATCGGAACCTTGTGGAACAGCGAACTCAAGGTCGTGCGTCGTTGGTAAGTATTTCAGAGAGAGACTTTAGTAACTGGTGCGCGAGAAGGGGGCTCCGGTGAGGCGGAGTCCCAAGGGGGGACGATCGGTGATACGGAGTACCAAGGGGGCCGAGGGCAAGGGGACCCACGCTTGAATATCTCTGATACTCATTCCATCCTGTGTCGATGACGTCACACATTTCCCACACTCCCGTTTGACTAAAAATTGCAAAAAGTTTAGCTTATAAGAAAATATTTGGGATTTTGTGCTCGTGGTCTCTTTGTTCATCTACTGAATTTGAATTTCCCGCTGTACGCGCGGTAGCTTCTGTAGGGAAGTGGGGACGACTACGTCACATCTACCTTGAGTTGGGTGTTCCACAAGGTTCCGATTGGGGGGTCCAAAAAGGTCCAGAATGGACCTACGCAAATTTGCACGTGTTGTGTTTTTCCATAAGGAATGAGTCAGAACTCTTGCAGCTATATTACTCAATTTCATTCAAAATTATTCTCCTTATCAAAGTTTGTGAAAACAGTTAGTTTTCTCACTTGAGTTCGATTTCTGATCCCTGCTGCATAATAGATCCTGTGACGAACCACAAGCAGTTCCTGAAATCCAGCTGGTTGACTAAAAATTCCGGTTCTTCTATACAAGGATAAGGGTTCTCCCATTCACCAGGTGAAATCCTTCCTACAACAAACAGGATCAGAGATACTCCGATCCAAGCAACCATCAGAAGTTCCCATACTTCAAATGCGAATGGATCGGCGAAGGAAAAGAAGCTTGGAGGCGCTTTCTTGGGTTTTTGGTAGAGAATACTGATACCTGGAAAATGAACTGTTTGAAAATACCATATATTGTCTAGGACAACTAGATATTTTGTGATAACTTCAGTGTTTCTGGTACTTATAATATAGATCGTGTTTTGGATAGTTTTCGAGTTTTGTCGTATTCTTTTTTGATGATAATATCCAAACGTTTCGACTGCAACTGTGGCAGTAGAGAGCTAAGAAAGCTGATTTTATCCAAAATACTTGAATCAGAACTACAAATATCCTTCACCAGATGTTCCATACATACCTAGCATCATGAATGGGACTGTAAAGTCTACTACGGCTTCTCTTTCCATGGTAATAGTGAGATCACAGATTGCAAGATCAGCAGTCTACAAAGAAATGGTTTCATAAATCATATATCTAAACTATATCCATCCAACGAACAAAGCAATCCAAACAAAGATAGATGCATGAGCAAAGAATGATCACCACGCACATATGCATCTATTGGGTGAAATAAACAAGTTTCCTCACGCTGGCCAATCAGATTTAACTGCAATCGGCTGGCGGAATTATTTGTTACATTGTCGGAGTGGTCAGTTCCGTTTTCATATGTTAACGCGACCCATTTATCCCCACGGGAGACACCCTAGTTAGAATATTTGAAAATCATTTCTTAGTGCGCATCTAAGACTTAAGAAGCACCTACATACCAAATTTTTTCAACAGACAGCGTATTTTTGGAAAAGATGGAAATTAGGAAGATGAATAGAATGCGGACATTTTTGTCTAGAATTGCTAGAATAGCTAGAACTGGAAAAGGCTGTATTGCTGTGAAGGGGGCCAAAATATATTGGAGTTTATTGAAACTGTACTATACTAAGTTTTGCATCTCAAGATTTCATGAATGCTCAACCTCAATTAAAATGAAATATTTTGAAACAATAAGTAGGTAAAAATCGATAGTTAGTGTTGAAGAAAGGAGAAAATTGTGTAACACAAACTCACCTCTTCAATTAAATCCCCAATGATTCCAGTCCATTTGCCTGTAGCATTGTCAAATTTTCCATTGGCCTTATCTTCTCTTAGGATGAATGTATAGTTGAATCCCCTCATATCAGATAGCAATTTTATCAAATCAACCGCGAAACCCTCATACTGGTCGTTTCCATAGAGTGGATCTAAAGATTCGACTCTCATACCATATGGCTCCGTCTGAAAAACATTATAGCATTTGGAAATCAAATAATCAACTCCCCTTAATAGTAAATGGAATTCGATGGAGTAAGTGGTAGTTCTTTTACAGCATGTAATAATATCTTTGAACAAAAGGCATTTTTTAAAATTTTTCTTCCATGTGAGTTTGAACTCCAATGAATGAGTAAATGTCTTTTTTTTTGATAAGCAAATATTTCAATAATCCAGAACGAATATAAGATGATGAACCGACTATAAAGATTTCCATAGTCGGTTTGAAACGAAGGCATTTTGCTGTTTGGGTCGGATCTTTCCTGCACTGATACGAGGTAATACCTCAAAACCGGTCTGTAGGTGATCTACTCGAATGATTTTTAGCATGGTCCTTCTGCTGGATGAACGACAAACAATTGCAAGACTAACCTCTGTGAGGTATTTAGCATGAATGTCTGCTTTATATAATTCAATATCCAGCGTGGTATTAGCCGGGAAAGTAGTCGTTTTCCGGCAGGCCTTCACCAGAACCTACGGTGTGGGTAGTTGGGAGATGTGTTGACTTACGATTATTTCATCGTGAGTATAAATAATTAACACACACAAGAATTATATTGAATCTTGTGGAAAAGTGGAATGAGATAAATAAGTGCCAAGTGGTACTGTGGAATAGACAAGGTTCATTCTGACGATACACCTCCTAGGTTCAAAACGTAATAATTATAATTTTACAATACAATGATGTATATTCTACCTAGCTAGTTAGACAGCCCTAGCTAGTTTTATGGAGACCTACCAATAGATAGCACCACTCATACAAAAGTATTCAAACATTCCACAGTATTCCAGAACTGTTCTGGAATGTTGCACAATGACGTGGTATCTTCCGCAATATTCTAAAATGCTCTAAGGTATTCTGGAATCTTGTGAAATGTTTTCGATTACTCCAGAACTTTCTACCCTTATATTTTCAATCATTTACTCATGAGGAAAAAAAAAAGAACCTTTTTCATGAACAAGCTGATGTAACACTTTGACAGGAATGAAATAACTACGGTAGATCCTTATTCTGTCAACAGTATAATAACGTATAAAAATTGAAAAGGTCTAAATTGTGGAATTGGATTTCTTAACCGAGAAATCCTCGAGAAATCCCACTTAGTAGTTACCAGTGAAACATCTATGCGTTTTTATACAGTGCTTTTCAGATAAAAGTATCCACCTTTAATAACTTTTGTAATACTGGTATTTAGGAAAAATCCAAAAACACGTCAATTTATGTTGGAAGGAGCAAGTATTATGGCTTATTTAAACTTACTGGAAAAGCCACCCCCTCACCCCTAGCATCATCCCTTTTTTTTT
>NW_019292315.1:45073-67492 GCF_000500325.1 Leptinotarsa decemlineata | reverse complement strand
CTTCCGATTGTGGCTAGTCCGCTGGCATTCACCAGCCGCTGGTTCTGGGTCAGACTAGGCTGCTTGCTGGCAATATTACCAGCGGCTGGTTAGTAGCGGCTGCTAAACAGCATAGTCTGACTGCGGCTATAGTGGCTAAGTGAGTGGGGGAGGGGGAGCGGCAGAGGGCGAACTGACCTTGACGAGCGAGCGTGAGTCAGACCATCGGACGATTCGGCGCGCCAGAACTGTACTGTACTTTTCAACCACCACGTACGTAACGTACGACAAACACATAAAGTACGCCATTACCAAATATTTTCGGCGTACCCCCAACCAGGTCGTTGCGTACCCCCAAGGGGTACGCGTACCCCAGGTTGGGAACCGCTGATGTAGACTAATGGATAAACATTTTCTGAACGAAAATTCTCACTTTTTAAACACACAAGGTTTCGCCCAAAACATAAATTCGGTAATTTTTCATGAGTTTCATGAATTCGGAGGACAAATAGTTACTTTTCTTTCCTTCATCGTCGCGACAAAAAACACGGTAACTCGTATTTCTTCTTTCAAATTGTGTTTATTCGCGGTATTTATGAAATGTAGATCATAAATTCCCAGGCTAAACAACTTACTCTGTTGGCTCCGGGTATTTTTTCGGAATTTATGGTCGCTTTCAACGACTGTTGTATGAATGAGCACGTATAATTCTTCGAGTTGCATGACGACGAGAGTATTTTAGTCTTGAGTCGACGTAACAGTCCAATGAGCTTTAGATGTACCCGCTAGTTTGGTGGTATGTTTTTGCAAACAGCGGCTGATATAACAAATGGAAGGCTGGCTGGGAAACATGGAGGGTAATAAGGCTTCAAAGAAATGAAAATGGGAGTTTCGTCGTCTTCTTAACTTTTAGTTTGTTCAATGTTTTTTTGCCTGAAATACTTGTCGGTTATTCCAGAAGTATTATTCATCAAATTGAGTGTTATAGAATTCATTTTCATGCTGTTCAAAAACCTGAGATTCTTTGGAAGATACATAAGAAAAGTAATCATCATCATTATTATTCATTTTCATTTTTGCGATTTTTGAAAAAGAAAAAAATTAGTTTTCAAAAGCATTTGAGAAACTGCCGAATTTGGATCAACTTGCAGCAGCATTTGAAGGAGAAAACTGTCCGATTCACAGATTATTTGAGAATGAAATCCAAATTTTGTTGGCAGTGTATAATACTTCAAAATCTGTGGACAATATTGATCATCTTTGTTATCATTTCATTGGTTTGGACCTCAGTTGTCGAATATGATATAAATTGATTTAAAGTTCCTGAAATAATCTTTAAAAAATCAAAAAGATTAGCTGAAAAATAAAAGTTATACTCAGCAATGAAGTGAAATTGCAATAAAATAAAATACAAGCAACCATAAAAAAATTGAACTATCAACAGAAGATTGAAAATTAAAAATTATTAACAATAAATGAAAATTGAAAATTAAAAGATTCTAAGCCAAATTACTTCACGACGTTTAGATTATTAGTATCCACAATCACCTTTGGGTGATAACGAGATATGACTATTTATAGGTCATTCGAGTGCTTTCACCTATCCTCTCGTGTCTCTCTCCGCTTTTAGCGGGAGCGAACCGTTGGGCGGGAGTTGATCGTATTCCGCTTGATTATAGGTTTTCATATGTTGCGTATCGCTAGCTTGGCTAAATGCGTTGTTGGACATTTGGAGAACATGTAAGCGGCTTCTTTGAATTTTCTCCTAAACCAGTGTTCTTCTCTGTGGATGATTTCAGCTTAAGACCACTTGATGTTATGTTGATGAGTCGAAAACATGCTCTGCTATTCCTGATTTAGTTTCACCGATGTATGATTTTCCGCATTCGCAGGGTATCCGGCAAATGCAATTATTGGAATTGCAGTCTGCGTTTGGTGGCCTGGTTTTCCTGAAGCTGCTACGATTAGTGTTCCTAGATCTGAAGCAGGTTCTAATGTTATACTTGGACCCAATTTTTCTTATCCTTTCCGGCAATCCTCTGATGTGGAAAAGTACAAGTACTGGTTGTGGCGGCTTCTCTTCCTTGTGAGTCTCTTGCTGTCTCCAGCCTGTTCCACCATCACTTTGGAGTAACCATTCCGTTGAAGGTTCTTTTTTTATGATGCCTATTCTCTTTTCAACACATTCCTTTGTATTACAGAGCCCGAAAGAACAGTCTACTAGAGTCTTAATGATTCCTCTCTTGGTCGATTGATGTTGGTTGGATTTCCTGGTTCAGACACTGTCCCATGTGAGTGGGTTTTCGGTGTACAGGTGTTTCCCATTCAGTGTCGGTCCTCTTCACCAAAACGTCTAAGAATGGCAATTCGTTGTGGACTTCCTTTTCCATTGCCAAAGTGATAAAAGGACTTACTTCGTTGATGAGCTTCAAAAGTTGTCTAGTTCTGCTTTCTCATGGTTCCATATTATGAAGGTGCTTAATTTCACTCGCAATGACATCAAAATCTGAAAAACGAGTATCAAAATTTATCTTCAAAGCACTCGAAGTTTCGATTGCAAAATTGACGGAAAATTCAGTCTCTGTAGTGTGGCAGAATATTTCACATGTTTCAAAATGTGTGAAACATTTTTTACGTAATTGCGATTGAAATAGTATTATTTTCTGCCTGTTAAGAAACAGTTCTGGGAGTGATGGTATTGCGGCAGAGTCGGACTACTTTTAAAGCTGTAGGTTTCTACAAAAGTGCTTGTATTAATGAAGGGTTTCTCACATACAATTTGGATAAATATTATCTGTCGGGATGTTTTGGCTAAAAAGTTTCTTTCATCGATTATAAAGGCTAAACGACTGGTTTTAACCATTATAATAACCTTTTCCTGTTTTTAGCAAAAAACATTGAAGCACCAGGTTGGGTGGGATAGTTTTGAGTGTTTTTTTAGTATTTCCAATATACAGGGCGACTCAAAGCTTCCAGAAAGTTTTTTTAACATGAATTAAAAATATGGAATTTACTTATGGGGTACCTATACTCAATAAAAATCAAATATTTAGAAGTTGCTGAAAACTAATTTCCACCACGATATCGATGGTGTCCCAATAACTAAACAAAAATATTCTTACTAAACATAACTAAAATTTTGAAGAATTTTTCAAAGCTGTGATTAGGAATCGATGTCAGCTGGTTGTTCTTAAATGCTGCATTTTATTCTTGGTGGCAGCAAATATATATTAGCAAAAGCAATTTGATTTTATAACAGTTATATTAGTGTTCCTGAATTGTAGTTAATATACCATACTATAAAATAGTTGGGAAATTATCATTGAAGTGACAATATGGTAATGAAAATAGAATAGTATCTGAAAGCATTCCAATAAAATAATTTCATTGAAGCTACAGGAAACAGTTATAAAATAAGCTTGAAATAGTTTTATAACTATCATAAAAATCTCGCAGAAAAGTGTTATAAAACTGCTACATGACAATTTACTTTTAGAAAAATAAGTTTTATAAGTTAGTTGCAGAAACGTTTCTGTGATAATTTCCTGACTATTTTATAATGGTTTTTTAGTTTTACTTCATAAACGTTTCTACGACAAATTTATAACACTTTTATTGCCTACAACTGTATTGTGTTCACCGATCATCTAATATAAACAATTAGCATTTTGGAAGCAATTATAAAATACTAAAAAAATAAAACTGTTGCAACACCATGAAATTATAAAACAACTTTGCTGGTTGGGGGGCCAATCGATATTTCAATTGGTGCTGATATAGCTGATAAATTATTCACTGGTAACCGATATATGATTGATAAGTCAATTATATTGAACTTTCTTTTGAATATATTTGAGTTTCTTAAGTACTTTCATACTGAAGTTGGATCCCAACACCAGGCCATCATTCCAACACTTCAACAAGTGTTTCGATCACCAAGTGATCATCTTCAAGAGGAAGATCAAACTGAGCTAGATTTGCGTAGCTGTACTTGCTCATTCAAACAAGTAGGTGTCCCAAATACGACACATTTTACATGATCCTTCCCCAGCAGTTTTCTGAGAAAATCTGTGCTTTCGCCCGACCTAAACGACTTTCTTTACGAACACCAATGGTTTTATGAAACCGTAAACTCGAGCGAATATAAAATTTACGTTTCACACATCTCCTACCTTGACTTGTTTGGCTATCGGAGAACGAGAGAGTAATAATAAAGTTTCCCGGCACTGTTTATTTTCCATTCGATGGGAAAACATAACAAGAATAAAAACTCCGTGCCAGATTGTCGGAATGGAAACTTTAACGAAAATTAAAATGAACTAATAAAAGAGGAACAAGTGTTTGCTGGGATTAGCGGAGAAAGTTTTCCGGAACTTATTTTTCTTGGTTAAGTTTTCGCTCTGGGAATCGAGGAAAACCAGAAAATTAGTAGTGCTTGGACTTTTCCACATTGAATTGAATGTTTATCCGTACAAAGGGCAGTTTCAGTGAACCTGAACCATATAAAATAAAAGAAATATGTAGATGTAAAAAAGTTTTTTTACTGATGAATTTCATCAGTTCGGACTTCTATTGTCTGATGTGATCCTCATATGAATTTAAATCTATGGAAGAACGAATGAAATCAAAATGAATAGCTGAAATATCAATTATGTACAGGGTGTTTCAAATTCGAATTTCACCATTGACATCTAGGAAACTATGAGAGATACGAAGATGGTTAAATTGGGGCCAAGAGCCAGATCTGCTTCTATTCAAAACAGAAAAAATCCAATGTAGTGCCCATAAAAAAAAAGAAAGTTGATGATGGTGGTCGCAAGACGAAACAACGGATAGCAAACTTAAAAACACCATTATAAAGCAGAAAAAGTGGCAATGTTGAAGTGCAATTTATTTCTGAATCCTTCGAATGACAATGCCATTTTTTGAAATTTCTGTTTTTTTCGGATATCTCCGGGTTACTCAGAATTTCAGAACTTTCTCAATGGAATATTTTCGGTCGGGTAAATGCGCAACTTTGCCTCTATTGAACCATCTTCGTATCTCTCATAGTTTCCGAGTTCCCAATGGTGAGAATTGAATTTGAAACACTCTGTATAAGCAACAAAACGTGGAATGGAAATATAATGAAACGAATGAAATGAAATAACGAAGATGGAATATGAAAATGACCGCTCAATGAAAAGAAATTGGGAAAAAAATAAAATAAAATCATTCACCTTTTCCAGATGACAATCAAGTACTCCACCCCAGCCCATTATTCCATATGTCAATTGGGATTGGATTAATGAGTAATATACAGTTTTCAAGTGATGTACATCCAAAAACTGTGTTAAGCATCTGAATCTACCAATAAGACCTCTGATATTTTTTGTTATATAATTAGTATGTTTGTCCCAGCGTAAGTGCCTATCTATTATGATTCCGAGATACTTGACAGATTCTGCTTCTGGTATTGTTGTACTTTTATCAACATACGGATTTCCCAGTTGAGGTAAATTGTTAATGTAGGATGTGAATGGAAGATAACGGATTTTATCTATATTGAGCGGCAATTTATTGAACTGAAACCATTTTTTGATTAATTGAAAATCGGTTTCGGCCTGACTTTCACATCTTCCCAGCAACGCGCTGCATATACTATCGTTGTGTCATCAGCAAAGCTGAGAATTGTTCCCCTTATATTCATAGACAATAAACTGTCCACGGCTAATAGAGAATTTCAAAAAAAAAAGTAACAAGTTGCTAACGGCAGTCAATATATTGGAGAGCAGTGGTCGTTGGTTTTTTATTTTGTGGAATAACCTTTTTTTTGGATGGGGCGCCACTTGTTTCGATTTTGCTAAAATCAAGAAATAAAAATATGCAAACGTCAGAAAATTATTTAATAGTTGCTGCAGACTAAAACTCCAAAAATATGGTAGACAAAAAAGCGGTTATTGTTTTCTTTGAAAAACGTATGTGATCCGGTAACACAACAAATGAAATAATACGACGCCGCTGCAGCTGCAGTAGGATCTTACAAAACAACGTTATAAAGTAAATTCATACTACTTTCATTACGTCTACACAAAATACTTATTGGAACGTTGGAAATAATTTTTGAAACGTTAGGTACGTATAATTCAAAAAGAAAACAACAGGTATATAGTTGGTCTCCGAAAATAGGTTGTCTGTGAAGTGGAAATAAACTCCGATGTAAAAAATTGGAAATTCCTCACCAAATGATTCCCTTCTTTCCTGGATGTTATCAGCAACAGGCGATACTATAAATATCCTGGATTTGAAAGATATATGTCGAACTGGAGCAATTCAACTTTTCTTTTTTTTTTCAAAACTGGTCGGCAGCAAAAGACGATATTTGGGGATCCGAAAGGTTCCAAACCAGAACAAAACGTTCGGGGTGGTTGGACGACCCACGCTCCTTGGAAAATAGCAAAGGCTGTACTTGTCCGTAGCTTAATGGAAACCGGCAGATCTACAGAAAGTGATCTCGGTTGTGATATTGGTTCCAGAAATCAAATGGTTAAAAAACTCACCTCCTCTAAGGAAAAAGCTTCCACTGAAATAATGCGCAACACAAAAATGGTAACTGACGTGACACGCTCTACTTTCGTTTCTCAACCGTCACCCAAAATCCTTTCAGGTTTACATCCGACCAGAATTATTAACACAAACTCGTCCTTTGCGCCGTGACGTACACGTTAACGAAATTTTGTGTACTCCAATGGCAATACTTCTACTTTGTATGAAGTATTCATTGAGCATTCCTTCTTTTTGGAAATTTTATTTCATTATTAATAATTCTTTTCTTTTTCTCTTCCTCAGACTACATCAGCAATGCAATGAAATACAGAAATATCAAGAAAATGAAATAACTGATGTTTACTAGATTGGAACTCTGAAATTGTATACATGTATTTTATGATTTCCACAATTAAATGAAACATTCCGTAACAAGTGTTTTGGATTTTTGATAAAAGTCAACCTTTCACGTTACAACTCTTAAATTGCTTTCAAACTGATATTTTTTCCTAATGTTAGTAACTAAGTTAATTATGAAGCGTCTTGTGTTGGCAAGAAGTTTCGGTGCTAAGAAGTCGCAATAAAAATATAAGTACATCGTTGAAGTTAAGTTTAGAGTGCCATTGGAATTAAATGAAATCTTGGAAAGTCTGGCGACCGAAGTTCTACGTAACTTTTTAATGTTTTAGTGACATACAACGTGCCACTTTTCATTAATGGTTCCGTCGGAGAGGCTTTTTATTCTGTTCCTCCGCGGACGTGACGTTTTTGAACGGTCTTAATAGTTTTCGAGGTGTTTGTTAGTTTGTTTAGAATTATTTATTAGAGATATAAAATTGGTCATGAGATTTCATGACAGGTAGTGAAGTTGGGAGAAGTTGTGTTGATAATAATGAGAAAGGTTTTGGATATTGCTGGAGCTGATGAACTCGGTTTAGTTTTCGACACTGAACGAGGTGATCACAACTCTGTCACCAAGTTGGAACCAGTTCACCAAAAAGCTCATATAAAAGCCGCAGAGATCTTCTCACTTCTGCGAAAACACAAGATTGAGCCAATGCATTGGGCCTTCTTCAATAACATTGAAGACCTTGACTAATCAAAGCGCCTGACTTTTGCTTTCCTGAGGTCGAGTGGCCTGAAGTCGGAAACTGAGGGGTTTATCATGGCTTGCCAGGATGGTGTCTTCGACAAATTAGTCTACCGCAGTTGCGTGATGTATATAGAGAAGTGGTCGCCAAGCTGTCGATCACGCGCTACCGGTAGCTCGCGGAGGCAATTCTGGTAGCTTTCACAACGATTTTAATTTAAAAAATACAACCTGCAAAAATCAGAGAAGCTTCCGAAAATTCCACAAACAATCTAATTGTCATAATACTAAACATAAACAGCGGCAACGTTGCGGTGAGCGATCTGCCGCTGACGCCATCAAGCTAGAATCGACTAGAACCGACCAGCCGGACCAGCGCGTTAGTGTTCGAGAACGATCTGGATTGCTTTGAACGGTATAAATACGCACGGCGCAGCGACATTGCGCTTAGTTTAAAACTGAACGCGTAACCAACGTCCAGCGGTTGGGTTAGTAGAGAACAACAAAAATAATATTATGGCAAGCAGTTGTAAGAAGGTAAAGACATACCACTTTCATTCGGAATGGGAAGAACAATATTTTTTTACAGAAGTTAAAGATAAAAATGTGTGTTTGTTATGTAATACTTCGGTCTCCGTTGCTAAAAAAAGAAATATTGAGAGACATCATAAAACTGTACATTCTAATTTTGAAAAATCATTCCCACTACATTCTGCCGCCAGAAAGGAGAAACTGAAACAGTAAAAAAAGCAGTTAATTGGATAACAATCAATATTTTTGAAAACAGTCGACAAAAATAAGGCTGCAACTGAAGCATCGTACCGTGTGTCCCAGATAATTGCACAAAAAAAGAAACCTTATGAAGACGGGAAAATGATAAAACAGGCGTTTTTAGAAGCTGCTGATTCGTTATTTTCCAACTTTAGAAATGAAGACGAGATAGTTTCAGCTATAAAATCTATGCAACTTTCTGCTAATACAGTGATGAGACGTGTAGAAATAAAGAGCAATGATATTTTTTACAGGTTAAAACTGACTTAGATTACTGTGTTTATTTTTCACTTCAACTGGTTGAATCAACAGATGTCGTTGACACTGCCCAGATGGCCGTGTTCGTCAGGATGGTTTTTAGTGATTTTACGATTAAAGAAGATCTGTTGAAATTCATTCCACTGAAAGGACACACTACTGGACATGAGTTGTTTTTTCATTTAAAAAATATTATTTCTTCCGGGACAGTTCTAATATCGAAAATGGTAGGCTTGACAACTGGTGGCGTTATGTCGTAAAGATGAAACTTTTCCGCAATTTCTCTGTTACCACTGCAATATCCATCAGCAAGCATTATGTGGAAATTTCCTGAAACTAAACAACGTTATGAAACTGGTGGTAAAAATTGTGAACAAGATCAGAGCTCAAGCGTTACAAAGAAGATTTTTCAGAACCTTGGCCGATGAAGTTGACTGTCAATACGGGGACCTACTCCTTCACTCTGAAGTCCGATGGTTGAGTAGAGGACGGGTGCTGAAACGTTTTAATGATGTCCTATCTGGCATAGTTCAACTTTTCAAACAACGCGATGAACCGACTCCGGAACTAGAAAATTCAATCTGGCTTAGAGATTTTGGTTTTCTCGTGGACATTACAGAGAAATTGAACGAACTTAATTTGCAGCTTCAGGGGAAAGACAAAGAACTAGCAGAAATGATTCCTGATATAAAAGCATTTATCAAAAAGCTGGAGTTTTGGAAACAAAACCTAATTAACAGCGATGCCAAGCATTTTCCTATTCTTTCAGCAAAAATATCTCAAAATCCATTAGAACCCTATGACAACAAATATCATGTAGAAATAATTTCTACCCTGAAGAATAACTTCAAAAATAATTTCAAAGATTTCAATGAAATGGCTTTTGTAGCGCAGTTTGTTGTTTCACCCTTCATGGAAATTGATATCCAACAGTTTGCAACTTGTGTTATGCAGAACTTTGGCGAAGACATCGCTGCAATAGAAATGGAAGTCATTGAGTTTCAAAATGATTTAGCCTTAAAATCGTTAGTCTCAAGTACTGAATGTATCTGGCCTATTGTAAGTAAAGACAAATATTCAGTTCTATGCCGTGTTGCCTTGAAAGTAAAAGCATTATTCAGTTCAACCTATTTGTGTGAATCTTCTTTTTTATTTTTCAATGTTTATGTTAATGATAGTGTGTTACTTTTTTGTTGTTATTATTAACTATTTTTAAATCATACGTGACATGCCGTTGTGGCTGGATAAAAGTTTGTGTTTATTTTTCAAACACCTTCGTTTGATAGGTAGGAATGTTGCTATGAACAAGTACGTACTAGTACTATTAGTTATTTTGTTATTAGTTTATTATTAGTACCTATGTATTATGTATTACCAGTTAAATAGTGAAATAAATACATATAATGATAAATTAACTGTGGATTATTTCATTTACGTTGCGTTACATGGCTTCCGTGTGGGTAGCTCGCTGTTTATTCCCAAATTAACAATATATGTATAGAGGTTCCTGACACAAGGTGCAGGGCTTGCCGCGAGGCGTCCGAGTCTCTAATGCACTTGCTATCAGCATGTTCAACAAATGTGGTCTCGGCCTATATCCATCGACTTAACGCAGTCCTAAGAGTGCTGCATCACCATCTACGGCACTCCCACGGTATTGACGAGACACCGGTGTTGCCCTGCGCTCCGAGGAAAATTGAATCCGTTGTGGAGAACGAGAAGTGCCGAATTTATTGAAACTATTCGTCCCCACCCTCAGGCTCATACAAGCTAATAAGCCTGATGTAGTCCTTCTCGACCACCAGAGCAGAACGATATCTGTCGTGGAGTTTTCAGCTCCTGGCGAGACGAATATCTTCCGAAAAGAGGAGAAAAAACGGATAACTCCTCCGAACTCCGCAGACTCTATCCAGACCCCTCTGTCAAGATGGTTCTTCTGATTATTGGAGTCCTTGGTGGAATGCTCTCGAATCTTAAATTAACCGATGCAGAAGGCTGTCACTCTTGTCGCTTGCCAAGGCAATGATTCTCGGACCTAATGATCACTTACCCCACTGTGTGGGGAGTGGTCATTGGTTGATAATGCTGGCACGCCCTCCCGAATACATAGTTGAGAAATAATAATAATAATAATAATAATAATAGTTCATCTTGCATTTGATCAGATGCCATACGGTACCCGACAAAATAGTGAGATGCATTGAACAACTGATTCCACTCTGGCGAACTCGCTTCACCATAACATCTGGTCAAGATAGAGTCCAAACAGGATGGGTCACTTTCAGAAGGTGTGTATTTCAGGGCGATTCCCTCAGTCCCTTTCTCTTCTGCATCTCACTATTGCCATTAGTTGCGCTTAGACATACTCGAGGGTATAGAGGGTATAACTGTGGCACTCCCGGAAACCGGAGGCATATGGTCACCCATTTGTTTTATATGGATGATCCTTAACTTTATGCCTCTGGAGAGAAGGATCTCCATCAGTCCTCGTAGATGCAGCTCGTAGATGGAAGCATCCTCCACTATTTGGATGCCGGAGAGACGTATACTCACCTCGGGGTGGAACAACGCCACTCACAAGAGTAACAGCAGTGGAGAACTCTCTTCGACAGATCTGGTCATCGAAACTGTCGGGGAAGAATAAAGTTGCTTGCCGTTCCAATCTCACTCTACTCGTTTGGGGTAGTGAAGTGGACTCAGAAGGAGCTGTATCAACTCGACGTAGAGACATAAAGACTCTCTATAGGAGTTTGCACCTCAGATATTCCGATCCACGGTTGTACTTCCCGTGACAACAGGGAGACCGTGGACTTTTAAGTTTGGAGTGTCAACATGACAGAATGGTTCTGGATCTAGCCTGTAAAGTCGTCAGGAGTTTGGATATCTTTCTCTGCATGGTCCGTGACCACGAGGGAGCAGAAATTGGAGCATTTCTCTTCAGGGCAGCTGCCCGAGCAGCTGATGAACTCGGTTCAGTTTACGACACTGAACGAGGTGACCACAACTCAGTCACCGAGTTGGAACCCGCTTGATGGATATAGAGGTTCCCGACATAAGGTGCAGGGTTTGCCGCGATGCGTCCAAGACTCTAATGCACCTGCTACCAGCATGTCCAGCATATGCGGCCTCGGCCTATATTCATCGACTTATTGCAGCCCTAAGAGTGCTGTATTACCATCTACGGCACTTCCACGGTATTGGCGAGACACCGGTATTGCCCTACGCTCTAAAGGATATTGTATCCGTTGTGGAGAACGGGAAGTGCCGAATTTATTGGAACAATTTGTTCCCCACCTTATGGCTCATGTAAGCTAATAAGTCTGATGTAGTCATTCTCGACCACCAGAACAAAACGATATTTATCGTGGAGTTTTCAGCTCTTGGCGAGACAAATACCGTCAGAGAAGATTAGAAAAAACGGATAAAATATCGAGGTTTTCTCTCCGAACTCCGCAGACTCTATCCAGACCACTCTGTCAAGATGGTTGTTCTGATTATTGGAGTCCTTGGTGGAATGATCGCTTTCTACTCTCGAATCTTGAAATCATACCGGCTTGCCGCACTGAGGCAGAAATCTTAGCCGGACAGATGCAGAAGGTTGTCATTTTTGGCTCACTGCACTTGCTCAGGGCACATGACTCTCGGACCCAATGATCACTTACCCCACGGTGTGGGAAGTGATAATGTTTATTTACCAGCAATACAAGGAATTTCCAAATACTTCGTATGCAATTTCAGATAGGATACAAAAAAAACACAAATCTATCAATTGTTTGTTCTAGATAATGGATAGTAAACATTGAGAGACCCCAATAAAACCCTAAGTTTGTGCATGGGTGTTTTCTACTTATTGTTACCAGATATTCGAACAATATTTCAATGTGGATATTTGCAATATCCTAGACCTGAGAAGAAGTGAATGACAATGAGAGGAGAAACAGAAATTCAGTTCATTTATATAGTGATGGAAGTAGGCAAACTCAAAGAATCCGCATAAATATATCCTTCAAGCAGGTAAGTTCTGTGGAAATGGTACGTAACTGGTTGTCATTGCTAAGAAGACGGAGATATGAACCTCAACTGAATTTTAAAAAAACACTCAGTATATGTATTCATGTAGACTACTATAGCATATGACATCAGAACATCCAATTGTTTTGACGTATTGCCAAATAATATGGAAAATAATCATGAAATAATTCAAATGTATTTCAGGGAATACATGAATTGAAAGATGTTTCACCCTCAACTTCAATATTCTAAAACAAATACACTCAGTATTCAAAATTCCATCTTTTAATATTCCAACTTCATAGACATCAAAATTGATACGATCACAGGATATAGAAATATAAAACAATCTCCAAATTCGCAAACTTCTCACAGATTGCACGTTGAGCATTTTACCTTAGTTGCAAAGTTGCAATGTCAGCCTATAAATCTTTATAAATATTGAGGGAAGTCAAGACCATGAACAGACAGTATTCAGAAATTCATTTGAGTATCTATTGATCATCAGCAATGCAGCACATATCCTTCCCTTCAATCCTTCTGAGTGGCAGTATAATATAAGTTTTTGGTGTTTTAATGTATTTTTTTTAATAAACATTTGAGTGTTTCTTTACAATAAATATTCAACTGAGTTTTTAAATGAGTTCTTTCGTTATTTGGATGAATGATGAATGGGTGAAACAGCGAATGAAATCCTCTCGTTAAAAGCCAGGCGGGTACTGAGTTGCGACAGTATGTCAAAAGAATTAGAGCTACCTTAATTCGAGGCGAAAGATTTTATAGTGGATTTCAGGTTTTGAAAACGGAAAAAGATTGTTTTCCGATGCGTCGACCACTAATGAAAGCTAAGTTTGCATATTAATTTTTTTTTCTATTTTCTATGGACACTTCAGTTGTATACAGGGCTTTTCATGATGATCGTTAATTAGCCGTTTCTGGCAAACTATTCAACGGATCAACCTGAAAATTACACAATATGCATAAGTCAATATGACCTACACGCCTAAAATATTTCAGACGAAACGGCGTTGTCGCTTCTATTATAAAGTAGCGGCTTCTTTGATTTTTCAAATAGAACACCCCGTATATAATATCATATTATGATTCATTATCACTTTGTCAACAAATTCATATACTATTTCTCTATACCTATCTATTACCGTTTAGAAGATATAAATTAATTTCGATATTTTTTTTACCATGCAAACATGAACTTTTATAAATGCTGATAATCTTGAACTCTCTTGCACTAAAACGATCAAATCTGAAATGGAGTGGGGTGATACTATGAGGATCTTCACTCCGAGTTATATTTTCATTTGCCTCATACAGGGTCTTCAAAAAATGCAGATACTTTGATCTCATGAAAAATGAGTGGAACTCAATTTTTTCAAATGGAACACCCTGTATATTTCAACTTTTTCGAGCTCTACATCCAATTTTAGGTCAACTTTGTTCAGATAATACTATTTCTATTTTGAACCGTTTTCGAGATAAACTGTTTCAAACGGAAATTGACATGGTTTCCTTGTTCATCACTCATTTTTGTAAAACAGATTTCGTTCGATGTTTCTCAATTAGTCACAGATGATACAATGAAAAGATAATTATTAAAATACTCCTCAACTATCGAATAAAACTTCTCTTCAAACAATAGTTTTATTAACGCTGAAACACGAACTGAAAATAATAAACCCATAAATTAATGAGTTAATTTAATCGTCAGTGTATTTCAAAATATGTTCAAACACATCGCCACCTCTACTTAAACAAACATGTAATCTCTTCAAAAGATTGTCATGTGTAGCGCTTCTGATAAAGTCTGGAGTCAAACTATTGAAAGCAGTTGTAACTCTCGATTTCATATCTTTCATTGTTGTTATTGGAGTAGAGTAAACCAAATTTTTAATGAAACCCCATACGAAATAATCTAATGGATTGCCATCTGGTGTTCTAAGAGGCCAACAAAAAGGTCCATTATCACCAATCCATCTGTCTTCGAAGATTTCGGTTAAAGCTTCGCTGACTGAATGAGAATTATGGGGTGGAGCACCATCCATTTGGTGCCATACACGTTCTCTTCCTGGTCTATTATTTAAAATCATTTGAATTCCATTCCTCAGTAAATCTTCATATTTTGATGCATTCAAATTATCATCATAAATCTCTTTATGAAAAATTCAATTATTTTTTATGGCACAAAATACATTGAATTGCCATCTTTCTTGAAAACCCCTTTGGCGGACAACATGGGGATTTTCTGGCGCCCAACAATGACTGTTGTGTCTATTGAAAACTCCATTTTTTGTGAACTTGGCCTCATCCGTCCATATGATATTGTCAAGGAAATGTTCATCCTCTTGAGTCTTGACAAGTAACCATTCAAAGAATTCCACTCTACGAGGTAAATCAGTCTCTTTCAAATGTTAGACACAGTAGAACTTATAGGGATGCCATTTATGCTTATTAAGAATTCGACAAATTGTCACGTAGGGTATACCTATCTCCCTTTGAGCCTCGTGCAGAGAAGCATTTGGAAATGCATGAAAGTATCCCAAAACTGTTATACCATTGTCATCATCATCCACTTTAGTCTTCTTACAAATGATTTTTGGACAGAAGGTTCCATTCAACCTACAGTTTTTTAGTAGTCGATTTATCACATTATTATTCGGCTTCGGAAGTTGTGAATATCTTTCATGAAATACTCGGCATGTTCTACTTGCAATTCTATTGCAAGTAGAACATAAATTATTAATAAATTCAAGAAATCTTCATTACTGTAACCTAATCTTGACATTATTCTATTATAATTGGTAGCTATCACAATCAGTCAAAACCACCAACGAAAGTTTGACGTTAAATAATTGGTTTATTTATTTTTCCAAAGCACACTATCAAAAAATATCAATGTGTACTGTTGTACGTTAGAGACCAATACCTCAATACCAAATTGTAATTTTTTCTAAGGTAGGTACATACCAATTTCGAACTGACTGATCTGAGACAGTTGAAAAACTGGATCAAAAAGAAATATCACTAAGTATAAAAAAAATGTTGAATATCCAAAATAAGTGATGAATTCAAGAAAACGAGAAAGAAAACCACGCCAGTTTCCGTTTGAAACAGTTTATCTCGAAAACGGTTCAAAATAGAAATAGTATCATCTGAACAAAGTTTACTTAAAATTGGATGTAGACCTCGAAAATGTTGAAATGTACAGGGTGTTTCATTTGAAAAAATTGAGTTTCACTCATTTTTTCATGAGATCAAAGTATCTGCATTTTTTGAAGACCCTGTATGAGGCAAATGAAAATATGACTCGGAGTGAAGATTCTCATAGTATTACTCCACTCCATTTCAAATTTGATCGTTTTAGTGCAAGAGAGTTCAAGATTATCAGCATTTATAAAAGTTCATGTTTGGTAAAAAAAATATCGAAATTAATTTATATCTTCCAAACGGTAATAGATAGGTATAGAGAAATAGTATATGAATGTGTTGACAAAGTAATAATGAATCATGATATGATATTATATACGGGGTGTTCCATTTGAAAAATCAAAGAAGCCGCTACTTTCTAGTAGAAGCGACAACGCCGCTTCGTCTAAAATATTTTGAGCGTGTAGGTCAAATTGACTTATGCATACTGTGAAATTTTCAGGTTGATCCGTTAAATGGTTTGTCAGAAACGGCTAATTAACGCTCATCATGAAAAGCCCTGTACGTTATGTAGTAACTTTTTGGGGTCAACTTTTCAGTTTGCCCTTTATCAAACTCCAGCAGATTCTGTATTGATTCAGCTCTGTTTATTCTCCAGATTGTGGAAGATTATATACCAAAAAAACAGTGGAAACTGTTTTCGATGTCTGTCAATTGCTATGTGTTCTAATTAATTCATAGAAAATATCAAGAATTCGTCAAGTTCTTTTGAAATAGAGAGAGTACCTGAATTTGAAACAGCATTTCCTCTCTAAATATTTCATACTCAGATGCAATCCACTCCTAAAATAGATATTTCAGCAACCGAAATTATGTTGTTTTCTGTGTAAAAAATTTCGTACAGAGAGTAATTTGAAGACCTAATCTCATTTACTGCAGATCGGCATTTCGGCTCCACATTTCATTCTCCAAACACTCAACCAAATTAAAAACGGATCAGTATACCAGATGTAAATAGTCATCGTACCACCAGCGAAGCCCCAAAAAAAAACCTTCGAAGAACACGACGATAAAGCAAACATAGACGAGCAGTAATCAAGTTTCCCCACTCGTAATCATACATCCCAGCGAAAATATTAAAGCAAATAGAGTTTTTCATTCGGGGAGAACATACACGTCGCTCAAATTAGAGACATCTCTGTGACTTGAGGCGGCCATTCCTGAACTTTCTGCAGAGACGGAAGCGCTTTTCACGAGAACCGTGTCGTAATTATGTTTACTTTTCCTCTTTCCGGACTTTTTATCTGCATCGAGTCTGGGATGAAATTGGGTGGGCGCGAATTGCCTTGCCATTTGACGGCGACTTTATGAGTTACGGATATTTCTAGATTAGGACATGTTTATGTGTCGAGGGGTACGAATTACCCCGGAAAGTAGGTTTGGAAATTATAACGGGGTATAGCACTTTTTCGGAGAGAGCGATTGAAGTTCTACGTTTGTTTCTACAGTGTGAAACTATAACGTGAAAATTTGCTTTCAACTTGCACATTTCAACCTGCAACATATTCAAATTACTCGATTGAAAGGAGTCACTATTTTTTTAGGTATGGAGGTCGTCGATTTTTGGAATTTCTTCCTGACATTTCGCTGGTACAAGTAGCTAACTTCTTCAGAGGAGTAGATGAACAAGGCGGGTTCTAGCGCAAAATCCCACGTATTGTGGAACCTTGTGGAACACTCAACTTGAGATAGGTGTGTTTCGAACAGTGGAATAGAGTAACGTGTAACGTAATCGATGCAGAGAAGCATGGAATGAGTATGGGAGAGATTCGAAGAGCGTAGCCCCCCTTGGGACTCCGCCTCAACCCCCGGACCCCTTGGGGCTCCTCCTCACCCCTCCAGTCTTCATCCCTGAACCCCTTTGTCACGTACCAGTCAGATGGTCATCGGCAGCGCAGGGAAATTCAACTAAAAAAGTTCATCGGTATGGAATCGAACGTGGGTCGTAGGCGTGATAGACGTTATCCTCAGCCTCGACACCAACTTGAGATCTTGAAAGTGATCGCGAATTGTTGATGTTTATGGCGGTTGTTTGTGGGAACCGAAATTGAATCATTCTCTATACTTGACCCTATTTTTTGATTTCCGTAGAATTTTAGGGAAATTGTAACGCCATTTTCATGTAATGAGTGATTCTTTTGCTGGTATTTTTTTGGCAACACTGTTTTTGACAGATCACGCGTGAAACGTGGCTTGTATTATTGTCAAACTTGTTAAGTTTGGTTCATAATTTAACCATGAATCGACTTAAGAATGAACAGCGCTTGCAAATTATTGAATCTTATCATGCTCGGTGAGGAAAGTGCATCGTGCACTTTTTCCAATTTATGGGCAGTTTCGTCGGCCGACTGAGGGAGCTATTCGGAAGCTTGTAACTGAATTTCGAACCCAGTTTATATTATTGGACATTAAACCACCAACACGCATACGTTGAGTGAGGACCGAAAAAAATATTGCGGCTGTATCCGCCAGTGTTCGTGATGACCGTGAAATGTCGATTCGCCGCCGTTCGCAGCAATTGGGCCTCTGTTACTTCACTACGTGGAAAATTTTGCGAAAGGATTTGAGTGTAAAACCTTATAATATACATCTGGTGCATGAATTGAAGCCACACGACCTCCCACAACATCTAACATTTGGTGAATGGGCGCTGACAAAGTTGGAGGAAGATCCAAATTTTCATCATAAAATTGTGTTCAGCGACAAGGCTCATTTCTGGTTGAATGGATACGTTAACAAGCAAAATGCCGCATCTGGAGTGAAGACCAGCCACAAGCATTGCAAGAGCTACCGATGCATCCCAAAAAAGTCACTGTTTGGTGTGGATTATGGGTCGGTGGCATCATCGGGTCGTACTTCTTCAAAGACGACAATGGCCGGAACGTTACTGTGAATGGCGAGAGCTACCGTGTGATGATTAACGACTCTTGTTTTTCAAAATGGAAGAATTGGACATGCCTGACATGTGGTTTCAACAAACGGTGCCACATGCCACACGGCACGCAAAACAATGGCCAATTAAGAGCCGCCTTCGGTGAACAGTTTATCCCACGTTTGGGACCCGTCAATTGGCCGTCTAGATCGTGTGATTCAACGCCTTTGGATTATTTCTTGTGGTGGCATGTTAAGGCTCATGTCTACGCAGGGATAAATCAGCAACGACTGACGCTCGCGAAGCCAATATTGAAGCATTTATACGTGAAATACGGGTCGATATGTTAGAGAGAGTGTACCAAAATTAGACCTTACGCATGGACCATCTGAAGTGGAGCCGTGGACAACATTTACATGAAATCATCTTCAAACATCAAATTATATTCATCGTTCTATCGATTTCAATAAAGATCATCAATTTTTTAAAAAAATTTGTGTTGTTTTGAAAATCTAATCCCATTCCTCTTAAAAAATCACCCTAAAAGATTGGAAAAAGATAGGGAAATATTTCACAAAAAGGTGTGTGTGTGTGTTGGAGTGAGGGAGACACGTGTGACGTAATTGATGCAAAGAGAGATGGAGATGGTATCGAGGCGATCAGTCGCAAACGCAAGCATGGCAGGTTCATTGTTGCCGGTTGTAAAATGAATCGTTTTTCATGGAGCAATGTAGCGTTGACGGTTTCACAATTACCCATGAAGGGTTAGGAATACCACACGATAAAAATTGTATTATGAATGCGCGGAAGTGATATATCAATAATGATGAATGAATAATCAGATTAAAGAAAAAAACATGGCGTTGGGCATTCAGTGGAGTATACAGGATGTCTCAAAATACATCTTTCAAAAAAACATGGCGTCAATATATACAAGGTGTGGTAAAATATATCATTTAAAGAATTAACATGACAGTTTTAAGAGGTTGTAACGTTCCAACGTGCGATTCCTCAATTTGTCGGCTTCACGAAAGTTTAGCATTTCTACGTGCGATCCCAAAGAGAAACGTAAAATATAGCAGTTTAACAGGTCTCGAACGTTTCAACGTGCGATCCTTCAATGTGTACAGGGTGTAGTAGAATACATTATTAAAGATACCTTGTTCATCTACTCAGAGGTTTATACATCCTGGAATGATCTCTTATGACTGGATATTACGGTTGCGTAAGACGTATTTATGTCGACTCAGGTAGTTTGGTGTGATGATTAGGTTAGGTCCAGAGTGAGAGGGTCTATTTGACCCTCCACTGCAACCCGCAAGGGTTTATTGTGGGTCACACCTATTCACACTCGGCCAAATGAACCCAGTTTCTTAACGATGCCGATTAGTTTGTATGGTGAGTTGGCTTTCAGGTCAGATGTTAGGAGTACGGCCCTGCCGAACTCTAAAGACCTGATTCGATCCCCAGCGGGGCAGGCACAAAGTATGTGCTCTGTTAATAAGGTAGTCGGATAGTCAAGTTGCGAGATCCTCACCTTGATACCCACGACAGCCTTCCCATATGAAGGTTTTTGCACGTCAGCTACACCTGGCGATGCTTCAGATTTAGCCGTGCAGGGCTTTTTCGCCTCTGGTTTTGGTGAATCATCACTTGAGCGCAAACGTTTGCTAATCTGCTCATGGGGGGGTTTGTTCTCCCACCTGAGACAGATTCTGCGTACGCCGCTCAAGAATTTGATGCAAGGCGATTTTATAAAGTACCCCGCTCTTGAGGAGACGACTCAGTCGTTTCCTAGCTTCACAACCAAATTTTTTTCAGGGTTCAGTTGTTGGATCAGGAGTTGGGGAGTTGAGAAGCTCTCGCTCCTGAACTAAATTCACAGGAAGGTTAGTTAGAGTCGTAAACTCGACATCCATCTCCTCTGTAGACTCGCTCCTGAACTAAATTCACAGGGAGATCAGTTGGAGTCGTAAACTCGACATCCATTTTCTCTGTAGGCTCGCTCCTGAACTAAATTTACAGGGAGGTCCGTTGAAGTCGTAAACTCACATCCATCTCCTCAGTAGTTCCGCTCCTGATCTAAGTTTACGGGGAGGTCAGTTGGAGCCGTAAGCCCGACATCGATCTCCTCCGTAGACTCAGCGTCAGAAAGAATTTTTAAGTTTACTCTGTCCATAAAAGTCGCTCGAGTAGCTAGGGAAAGATGGTTAATCACGGCAGAGCCCTGCATTACCGTGACAAGGCGATGCTACGACGAGAGGGTGCCCGGTATCTCGAAGGTTCCGTAGAGACAGCTGATAGGCCAAGGTCATTCATCCTCTCGGCGCGAATATACACACCTTAGGATTAAGTCATCGTTGGGGAATTCAGTTAGGGAATAACAGAACCACAAGTGATTCTGTCACTCCCGTATCCAGCGGGGATACGTTGAAGCAGGCATTCGATGGCCGGTTTGCTCAACCCCACACCCCAAGCCAATACACTCTCCGAAAACATCATGCACAGTGGTTGGGGCAGTGAGAGATGAACAATGACAGCCAACCCGCTTTGGTGTGATGAAACCTGGACCTGGTTAGGTGAATTGTCAATAACATTCGTTGTCACTTTTCTACCTGCCGTCATGCTGTTTGCTATCCTTGAACTCCTCAAGATTAGATTCCATATTCGGTTGAGGGTCGCAGCTTCTTCTTTATTTTGAAACTATCCGTATGTTTGTGTTTAGTGGTTTCAAAGGAACTAGGTCTGCCATTGAGTAAGGTGACATATTTTTCTCTGATCGAATCATACCTGCGATACGGAATTGCATTTTGAGGTTACTGCCTCAAGCAATTGTTCGATTCAGTTTTCAACCTGCAGAAACGAGCAGTCAGATTCATGTCCAGAACTGAATACACCGACCATTGTAAACGGTTATCTACAGAAACACAAAATTTTGACACTGACTTCAATTTTCATACTTGAAACTCTGTTTGGACCATAACCATAAGCACAAGCACAAGTCCGATACTGAGCGCACTCGCAAACCATGATACTCGCCAAATAACTAGAAAAACTCATCTCTCCCCATCCCCCACTGAAAATTAACGAAAAAATCATTTTCATTTTGAATATTATGTCACATTGTTTGGAAAAACCCACTCATAAATGGAATAAAAGTTTATCAATTTCTATCCGTATCAAAATAATGGCTTTAAATACAGGCTGATTCACGGTGGATGGCACATTAGACGTTTCTGGTGAACCAGACAACGGATCACTTTGAAAATTCAATGGAGAGCATATTCGGACATTCTCTAGCCAACTAAAATATTTTCGACAATGCGGTGTTGCCGCTTCTATTAAAAAGCAGTAGCAACTTTGATTTTTCAAATAGAACACCCTATATATAATATTGTTTTTGGAATCTCCAACAATTGCCCGACAACTTTTCTTGATATTTCCTTATACCTACCTGTTACCGTTTTCGAAATAAAAAATAATTTCAATTTTTTTCTTCGAAAATCATGACTTCTAAAAATGCCAATATCTTTTAGTTAAGAAGTACTATGATATCAAAATTTGGTTTGGGGTTAGGTGATACTTGGACACTTCCCACACGTCAGCCTAATCTCCGTTACTTCAATACAGGGTGGTAAAAAAATACAGTTTTTTCGTTTGCTTGAAAAAGTTGCTGAAATTTGATTATTTT
>NW_019292315.1:17167-42478 GCF_000500325.1 Leptinotarsa decemlineata | reverse complement strand
AAATTTGGATGATTTTGAATATTCACTTGAAAAGTTATCAAAGAAAAACATTTTTCATTTTGTAACTTCGAGGGCCCGTTACTTGGTAACGAAGGATTTTAGGAAAAAAAGTTATATGAAGTACTGGTGATATTTTGACCCCATCTATACATTCCCGAGAGGAAAAGAGGAAGTCCAGGGACACCCTGTATAGATGCTTCTCAGGTAAGAAAGAATATTCAAGCATTCCAACTGAGGCGCTCCCGTGGGCACGTTAACATATGGAAATTACCTTTTCATCACCGTTTTTCCGTATCGCTATATTTTCTGAGGCTGAAATTTTGTATGTAGGTTCGTTTTATTTTATAGATGTGAAAAAAGGAGGATTTTTGAATATTCTAACTGGGGCGCCAGCCAAGGAGCATTCATAAAATAAGGTAAAATTTGCGATTAAGCCAGATTATCTTCGGATAATCCTGGGTCAAAATAACAAGATCAGCGATATGGAAACAATACATTTTGCTAATGACAACTTTTCTTTAGAGAAAGTGTTGTTTCAGCTTGAAACTTTAGCTAGCAAAAATAATATTGATAAATCAAAATTGAAAACTAAGGATTCTATATTCACAATATGTACAATAAATGAGTTCAAAGAAAAGGGTATAAACACATTAAAAAATTTGAATATAATACTATATGATGAACCCACAATCATCACAAATAGAAGCAAAAAAGAAAGACTTATAACAGAGTACCACGATCATCCACTTTTTGGTGGTCACTGTGGACAGAAGCGGCTCTTGAAGAAAATCAGGACCAAGTTTCGTTGGAAAAATATGTTTAAGGACGTAGCCAACTATGTAAGATCTTGTCAAAAATGCCAAATGAATAAAGGTAAAATTGGTCATAGGGAACCATTGGTGATTACACCAACGCCTCAACGGCCATTTGATATTACGTGTATAGACACCATAGGACCATTTCCTAAAACATCAGACGGTAATTGTTATGCGGTTACAGCTCAGTGCGAATTAACAAAATACGTTGTTATAGCGCCTGTAACTAATAAAGACGCCTCAACTATCGCAAGGGCCATAGTTGATAACTTCATTTTGGTTTATGGTCCTATGCGCGAAATACGGACTGATATGGGAACTGAATATAAAAACGAGGTATTAGAACAAGTGTGTAAACTACTAGATATCCAACAAAAATTCTCCACTGCCTACCATCATCAGAGTATAGGTGGCTGTGAGAGAAATCATCGGGTACTTAACGAGTATGTTAGAATGTACGTTAACGATACACACACAGACTGGGACAAATGGATAAAATTTTATAGTTTTTGTTACAATACGACCCCCAGTATATATCATAACTATACACCCTTCGAACTAGTTTTTGGAAAAAGACCCGAACTGACAAACGCACTGACTGACAAAATAGACCCAGTATATAACCCTGACGCCTATTATTTAGAGCTCAAATACCGCTTGCAAATTTCTCACCAAAGGGCTAGAGATTTTTTAATCAGGGAAAAGGAGAAACGTAAAATTGAATATGATCAAACTTCAAAATCCCTTAATTTAAACCCTGGAGACTTGGTTACGATAACAAACGAAAATAGATCAAAGTTTGATCATTGGTATAAAGGCCCATACTCAATCGTTAGTTGTGACAATGTCAATTGTGATCTAAAAAACCTTAAAGACAATAAAATTACGACAGTGCATAAAAACAGAGTGCAGTTATATATATAGTGAGAAATAAAATAAATAAATAATGCGTGGTTCAGACTATTAAATTATTGTAGACGTATCTGTAATTTAAATGAGTATTACTAATAAGTAGGGATAATGAAATAATTTTGGGTAGTATCTATTTTTGGTAGTTTTAGGAGAAGGGGATCAAAAAAAAAAGTTTTTCATTTCGTTTATACTGAATAATCGATCAGGTTGTGCAATTTTTATGTGTAATTCTAAAATGGTCGGCAATACATGGCCCCTATTTTCTTTTGTAGCTGTAAGAATGAATGACCTTCATTTTCGGCCGGAATGAAGTTCATTCTTCTAAAAGGGGGAGATGTAGTGCCCTTTAGATAATTGTACTTATTCTTTTAAATATTTATTTATGTATATACATGTATATACATTAATCATTTTCATTTATAACTAGATCAACTACGTTTTGCTAATATTGCAAATATGTTTATGTAGGATATGCAAACTGTATCGATAATGAAAGATTTGTCAATTGAAAATCAGAATGAGAAGAAAGACTGAAGTGAAAACTCCATCAGCTTTTTAATTTACACGTCCTTCCTTATGAAACAACCTTCACACAAGAATTCATGGACAAATAACCATTCTCAGTCTATATCAAATTTAAGCTTTCTAGTAACTTCAATATTACATTCTACTCATCAATCTTTATCTGTGATATTTACTAATTTGTTGCTGTCATTTTCATATACTTATTGTATTTACCTATACCACGTGCTTTTATTTATATTAATATTAAGTGACATTTGTATTGTTGATGTAATCATTTTTATGACTTAAGTTTTATCAATTGTTTAAATTGAAAGCTTCGATAATGAGAACTTCGAGGAGCAGTTATTTTCCGGAAAGTTCAACGATGCCGAAGTTCAACAAGAGTTCGACGATATGGAGTTTTATAGAGCTGAGTAAATTTTCGTTTTGTGGACACCCGGCGATTTTGAAAAAAATTTTGACTGTACTTACGTATTTTGATGCGTAGATTACGAATCCGAAAAAAAAAGCAGCGCTCTCCATTATTTAAAAAGTTACGGCCCTTCAAAGTTCAGAAAAGGGCAACTTTTTAGCCTTCTTTTTCTCCAAATAAACTATTTTAAAACACAAACATTCATTCACTAGGTCATCTTTATACCTTATTCCTCCTTCTTTGACACTTTTCACTTCAATAATCAACATTTTTCTTATAAAAAAAAAACTGAATTTGAAAACGAATGCTTCTCCTGGTGACACTCTTATATTTGTAGGTTAGATACTAGTGACATTTCAGAAAAAAGCGGTTGGTATTTGTCGCCACCCACTATTTTAAATTCGTAGATTTGAATTTTTAGTTTGACGTGAGAGAAAAATACAAAATGAATTTGAACGAAATTCATCATTTAGTGAAAGTAAGAAATAATTTAATTCTATATTTGGTTCAAGTAGGAGTGTTTGCAGCAACAATACGTTGTACTAATTGCAATGTAGAGTGCCAATTAAATTATGACACTTTATGGTATAGATGCAATAGAAAGCGGATTATGAAAATACCGACGAAAAAAGCTCAGTACATTTGTTGTAATTTTAAGAAAAGTGTCAAAAACAAATTTACGAGCTGAAGAATGAAGGCAAAAACATTTGAATTACTTTATATAGACTGCATCAGTCGTACCAATCATGCCATTAATCTTAAAAACGTTGAATACAGTGATATGTAACCAAAAAGCAGCTCCGTACATTTTTTAACATTTTTATAAAAAAAATGTTGATTATTGAAGTGAAAAGTGTTAAAGAAGGAGGAATAAGATTTAAAGATGACCTAGTGAATAAATGCTTGTGTTTTTAAATAGTTTATTTGGTGAAAAAGAAGGCTAAAAAGTTGCCCTTTTCTGAACTTTGAAGGTCCGTAACTTTTTAAATAAGGGAGAGCGCTGCTTTTTTCTTTCGTATCTACGTTATCTACGCTTCAAAATACGTAAGTACAGTCAAAAATTTTTTCAAAATCGCCGGGTGTCCACAAAACGAAAATTGACCAACCAGTTCACAAATTTCTTACAGTGAAAAAATCAATCGAAAATTCAGATTGGCAAAGTTAGAACTGACCAAATTCGACGGAAATGTGAAAAGCTGGATCGGGTTTTGGGGACAGTTTAAAAAGATAGACCAGGATGAAGACATCGATTTAGAAGACAAGTTTCAGTATTTGGTGCAGGCAATGGAACAAGGATCACCAGCACGGGAACTTGTGGAAAGTTTTCCTCCATCCGGCGTAAACTACAAAGAAGCACTTGACCAGTTGAAAGTACGGTTCGCTAGAGACGAACTTCTGATTGAGGTTTATGTGAGAGAGTTGCTGAACCTAGTTCTTCACCAGGTAAACAAAAATAAGTCAGGTATGTCATTATCATCTTTATACGATAGATTGGAGACTCAATTACGAGCGTTGGAGTCATTAGGTGTGACAACTGAATGCAGTCAAAGGTGAAACTGATGAGGACTACACAACAAAAGAGCAGGGCATCAAAGAGAAAACTGAAGAGATAGTCACAAGAAGGGGGCGAAAAGTCAGAGCTCCGCATCGTTATGATTTCGAGTGAAATTTATAACGTAATTTTGAAATTTCTCTTTTGTTTTTTATTTTAATTTCAAAATGTGGGAGAATGTTGGATTTAAAATGTATGTTTTTATCATTCCCTCTGTACATAGATTTTTCATTTATTTTATGTGATGTCTGATATTTTTAGTTAAATCAAGTTTGTTGGTAAAAAGGAAATTATGATTAGAGTTGTCAAATAAATAGAATTTATTTCTGACCGGGATATTATAAGCTTATATCGTCATAGTTACGCTATCAATAAAGAGGGTCATAACTCCCTTGGGACATTATAGATTTTATAATTCCCTCTATCTTTCACAAGTAAAAATAAATAGAAATGAAAACTGAACCATATTTTATTTATTCACGTCATTACAAATAATAAATGTACAATTTTGAAATGTTTCCTGAAAATTACTTCCGCCACTGGAAACAATTTTGGGAAGGTAATGAATTGGTACATTTTTCCGTTTCAAAAATGAACAAAATTTTATTGAAATCGGTCAGAAATAAAATTATCTATGTACCACGGGAATTAATGAGCCTTAATAACCTCAGGCAATTGCTGTCCCTCGGGCCAGAGGCCCTCGGGACGCAAACTTTGCCATCGGTAATTAAGGCCCTCATAATTCCCTTGATACATAAATAACTATTAAATACGTCAGTAAGACTTTATTTGATAATGAAATTATATCCATCCCATATTTAAAACTGTGAGACCAATATGAGAAAAAGTACACGACGGTGTACGCGGTTGGGTACGACTGCAAGTTTGTAGTTAGTGTACGGCGGATGTCGCGATGACATCTCGGCGGAGATCAGCAGCAAGTTGACTGCAGACGCCCGTTTTGACTTTTGTGAACGCCCGTGTACATGTAGTACAGTTTCAGTACAGTTTCAGTTCGCTGAAACGCGACTGCAATTGTGTGGTCGATCCGACCGCAAAATTTGGCTCGTGTACGGGCCACAAAATGTCCTCATAGGACGAAACTGCAGTAACGTTGGTTACAAATAAAAGTGTTAAAAAACAGAAAGTTTCAATTCTATTTTTTTCATACTGTATTAAACTCCTTATTTTCTCACTGACATTCTCTATGATACACGCCTCTCATCACCGATTAATCAACTCCTATCGCAAAATCCGAGCAATGTCTCCAATTTTTCCCTTCCACGTTGATAGGGAACTTCCACGGTAGCAGAGACTGTTACCGCAAAATAATTAGCAGGGACCGCTTTACATACGGAACACGTAGCACGTTTATTATTTCCAAGTCTGAGTCGATGTAAATGAAAAGCGTATATTCCTACGCTCGCTGATAGTACACGGGCTATTTCTGCCACGTATCGCATTTTCCTATAATGAAGCTTTTATTGGGGCTCTGCGCTCCTTAAGGTGCGAATGTGTTTAGAAATGGTCGGGGATATCTCCCGCATAATGATTACGATAATGGTAGACCCAATTTTCAAAATATGAAACAATAAATATCTGTTAGGGATAAAAACCATACTGAGATAGTAAGTAAATTGACCACCTAAGAAGTCTATTCCCTTCTTTATTGAACTATTTGCTATATAATTGATACTACAGATGTTTGAGAGACAACTAATGTAGGGACGATATTTAAAAAGTCCTCCACTTCTTAGAGATGTCCCAAAAACATATCTTATTCTCGGAAGAAAAAATTTTTGGCATTCACAAAAAAAGCCTGTTCTCTCACGAGTCTTTATTGAACTATTTGCTTTGTGATTGATACTACTAATCAAGGAACGATATTTCAAAAATCCTCAACTCCTTAGAGATGTACTTATGATGCACTGTTTGGAACCTTTGGTGTAGTAATGAATATTACTGGAGTTTTTTCCCAACACCAAATCGTTATTTTTAACACCTCGACACGTGCTTCGATCACCAAGTGATCATCTTCAAGAGGAAGATTAAACTGGAAACGTTCCTAAGCTAACGCTATTTATGCTATGCAGGTATACTATACAGGTAAACCATACAGGTATACCACCCATGCAGGTATACCACCCCAAATTAATTTTACATTTGCCTTATCTATTATTTACCAATATGTCCTTATGTTATAGTTAAATATAAAACAATTTTCAGCTATATAAAAATTAATTCCACAATATTCCTTTCTAAATTTATTTTTACAATGTGTCCTTATGTAGTAATCAGTGAATCGAATAATATTATTTTAACAAGCTATATAGTATGCTATTTGGTATTGGTCCGTCATCGTTATTCATAATATTAATATGTTTACTTATTTCTATACTCTCATAGGCATCTATTGCCTATTGTTGTTAACTTGTCTAACTAATCCTAATGAACTGAAGTCTATGGAATGGTTTTGTTGCAAAATATAATGGACGACTGCTGGTTTTTCTGTCTAACTAATCCTAATGAACTGAAGTCTATGGAATGGTTTTGTTGCAAAATATGATGGGCGATTGCTGATTTTTCAGGTCTTCCACATTTTAAGTGTGCTATGTGTTCCTTGTATCTTACTTCGAAAGATCTTTTTGTCTGTCCATAATATTTTGTCTTTTGGACTTCTCAAAAGGCACTGTAGTGTATTGTTTTAAAAACCACCTTCATACCTAGTTCCTTGAAAATCTTTCCAAAGTTCTTCGTATATTCGTGGTATGGAACTGAGATGTATTTATCTTGGTTTTTGTCCTTTCTGGAAGTCGAGATTTCGTTCATTCTGAACCTAAACTTCTTATTCCTCATTATGTCATCTACAATACCCCTCGAGAAACCGTTAGAGGCTGCTATTTCCTGTGTTGTACGTTTTCCTTTTTTGAACCTATCATGTGTTAGAGGGAAAGTCAAAAGACGATGTAGTAAAAAATTCAACCCAGCACGTTTGTGCTGTCCACAATGATGTGAACTGTCAGGAATATCCCTGTACGTACTTGTTTCTTTTCTAAATATATCGTATTCTAACCCTCCATATTGGCTCTTCATTACCAAAACGTAAAGAAATGGTAGTTGTCCTTTATTTCTAACTCATACGTGAATTGTATTGATGGATATCTATTATTTAAAAGGGAAGCGAAGTCCTCAATATTCGATTTTGTGGTATCGAATACCGGGAAAATATCGTCCACATACCTTAGCCAAATCGTCAAAGTATTACCCTAGGATTTGACAGGCAACAATTCATAGCTGCCTTATATAACCAAGGATTTTTTTTCTCACTATAATGCAGAATTGAGAAATTCCAAGTTCTGAACATACAGAAGCGATGAGAGAAGTGGAACATTGAAATATATCGAAAATGCAATGAGATATTTCCTAGATACATATCAAAATTTGACACATGCCAAATTTTTACATAAATAAAGCCAGTCTGATTAGAAACACGCTCCACTCTACTTGATATTCCGATATATTTAACAAATTGTTAGAAAATTACTAATGCCAAAATTAAAATTGTTACTATATCAATGTTAGTAGTGAAAAAAATTATATATATACCTCGGCTGAGAAAGCTATTATTTACCCCGCACATTTATATCCTTTATATATATTATATAAAAATGCTCGGTAAATAATAGCTCATTTCTCACCCTAGGTATATAATATACTATTTTGATAGTATGTCACGTAGTTCATGAAAAGTGTACATTAATACTCTGAGCCTTTTTGTAACAAAGTTGATATGTTCCGTCCATTTTAGGTGCTGATAACTAATATAACTCCGAGGTATTTTATAGCTGTGGTTTGTTCTATGGTCTGACAGTCACAAGTATTTTGATTATCACAGTGCAGTATATGCTTCTCTATTTTGTAGTTTTTGGGTTGATCACGAAGGGTGGGGAAAAAGGTCAGATACTTTGTCTTACTTACATTCAGTGATAGTTTAGTACTATTCAACCACATGCATATTTTTTGAAAATTTGTGTCTACTGTCTTATTTCATACATTGTATAATTTTACGTTTTGGGGTTGCATGAGACGATTCCCATACAGTTTTGTAATTATTGTTAAAAGGAAAATAAAGAGATTGATATACGTATTTGATTCTGGAATTTTTCAATTCTCACAACAATAGTCAACATCCACATATTCAATTTCTTTGCGTAACTTTATACGTATATATTTGAATCATTTGCCATTGCTATGGTGATTTAACCATGTTTTTATCCACGAAACAGCTCTCAGCTAACTTGACATCAAACCATCCCCAACCAGATCAGCTCCTTGACTAAATGTAACGTTCGTCGTGCTACTAACTACCAACCTCACGATCCATGACAATATACTCCGCTTCCAAAGCCCACTTATATGTTTATTTGTTGAACCTTCAAAGACTCGCACCACAGAAACTGTATTGTCGTGCGACTTTATATTTATAAATAGTACGGGAAAAGACGAAAAATATGAATGATACTAATATGCTTCCGGAGATTGTATAGCGATTGATTTGTTGATAATTCAGTGATTCAGGAAATCGAAATAGATATTTTTCATTGAAAATAAATCCAGTGGATTGAACATTGTATATGTATAAAGTTATCTCAATTTCAATAACTTCACCCCCGAAGTTATTATTTTAATGATAATAGTAATTTCAATTTTTTTTTTCTCAGCTCATGACTATATATCTTATTGGTTAGGACTTCCATTGTCTAATATGATATTAAGTTGATTTGAAATCCCTGAAAGACTATATAAAAAATTGAATAGATTAGCCGAAAAATAACAATTATATAAAGTAAAAAAAACTGAAATCACAATGAAATAAATGCAAGCAACAATAAAAAAATCGAAAAAAAAAGAATCAATAACACGAGATGAAAATTAAAAATTATTAACAGAAGATTCCAAGCCAAGTTATTTCACGACGTTTCGATTGTTAGTATCCACAATTGTCTGCGGGTGAGAACTGGACTTATTCCTCTGAGATCTAACTATTTATAGGTCATTCGAGTGCTTTCACCTCTCTCCGCTCCATCGGTTTCAGCAGGAGCAGAACGTTTGGCGCAAATTGGTCATGTTCCGCTTGATTAGAGGTTTCCATATGTTACGTATCTCTACGCTAGCTTGGCCAAATGCGTTGTTGGACAACATATATGCGGCTCCTTTGAATTTTCTCCTGAACCAGTGTTCTTCTTTGTGGATGATTTCAGCCTGAGACCATATGAAGTTATGTTGATGAGTCCAAATATGCTCTGCTATTCCCGATTTGCTGGTTTCTCCTCGCTGTGTGTTTCTTGTGCTCGGCAATTCGAACTTTCAATGGCCTCTTAGTTTCACCGATGTATTATTCTCCGCACTCACAGGGTATCCGGTAAATGCAACAGCATATGCAGGAATAACTTCAATGAAGAATCCTGCTCTGACACTTGTCACTGAATTTGTTCTCATTCACGTTTATTTCGTATTCCGAAGAAAACATTTCTATGTTTATCATCATTCATTATCATTATGCTTTTTGTAAATATCGAATGCGATTGTGAATGACTGAAATAAGAAAGTATAATCAGACTCTTTGAGTGGAATTGAAAGAAGTTTATTTCGAGGAGAGATCAGTTTCAGTGGATACAAAAGTTTTGGTTACTTCCAGAAAGGCCCTCCCAAAACAACTACTTTCATATGAACATTGAATTATACGACAATAATTTTTTCCATTCAGTTTGTACTAAACATTCGTTAAGGAATTGGATCAGATATCATTAACAGGATTGCTACACATCATGATGAATGAAAAAGTTTCGATATCAAATTTAACTTGTATGGAATACTAAAATTCTAAACGAAGCGATTTGAACTTTCAGAATAAATTCGGGAGTTCGAAATTTTGGAATGAGTTCGAGGTTTCAGAATTGGCATCATCAGTACCACTCTGGATAACATCAAAATTGCTGAATTTCGACGAAAGAATCGTTGCATCGCTCAGGAATTGTTGAATGGCATTAACAGAGATCTAAATTTGCTTAAAAGGGTCGGAGTTAGTAAGAGTCATGGATATATGATTATGACATCGAAACTTAAGTCCAATGGTCCTAATGCAACACCCCAGGAGAGTAAGCCAAGTTCGTTCACATGTCAAAGTTTTGCCCACTGTTTTCTTCAATTACCATGGCATAGTGCACCAAGAGTGTTTGCCACATGGTCGTAGGCTCAATAAGGAGTATTATCCTGAATTTATGCGCCGTTTGCGAGAAGCAATACTAAGAAAACGTCCGGTAATGTGTAAAAATAATTTCTGGCTTCAGCATAACGATAATGTACCTGCTCACTCGTCATTGCTTGTCCGTAATTTTTTGGCCACCGTATTCACCAGATTTGGTCCTCTGTGACTTTTCACGTTCGCAATATTGAAGAAAGGGCGACGTTTCGCGACGATTGAGGAGATGAAAACGAATGGCAGAGAGAGTTCAATGACATACCAAAAAGTTCATATCAGAACTTTATCAAGGATTGGAAAAAACACTGTCACGAGTCTATTATATCTGGGGACACTATTTCGAATGAGGAATTGATGAATGAATGACCTCGTAACTACTTTATTAATAACATTCATACGCTCATTTGATTCAATCCCAATCATCAGAAACTGATTAAAAATGAAAGAGGCATATTTTTGAGAGACATTAGTTTTTGTCAAAGAAAAGGTTTGTCTTTCCACTTCCTTATCTTCATACATAAATGTGGGAAACCGAAGCAAAAAAGAAAGAAAATTATTTCAAAACGAACTCCTCACAAAAATATGTAGATCATGCATAGAGGTTTCCCACATTTTGTGTATGAACAAGGACAGGTAAGAATCCAAAACCTCTCATTGAGTCAAGGTCGTGACGTGGCATCCCTGGTAAAAGTTTTTAAATTCAGAAATATCCCTGAGCTATATCCGCATTCGTAGGATCAAAGACGCCCACGTCAGCCGTCTAGATTGTTTCACGACTTCATTGCTGCATCAGGAATGTCGAGAATGCCGGGCTTGTACTCATTTTCTTTCATATTAAGTAATACAGCAAACGAGGCAATCCGATTCAAACTCCAACTTTGCCGCTTTGCCGGGACAGCCATATTGAACGAGGCCATTATGAAACACCGACGTCAAAGATAGTCTGGTACTTTGTATTTTTCCTCAGACAATATCAAAGGTATGTGTGTCAATGAGAAACGAGGCCAAGAAATGCATTTCAGGGAGGGATTCGGCAGTTCCGCTGGAAAATTATTTCGAAGTAATATTTCGATATTCATCTTCCCGCATGAATTATGTATAACTGTCGAATTCTTTTTATTTTCTACTCCTAATGGGTTTCCTGGATCTTCTGCAAGTTGGAGACGTGAATTATATCCAGTGTTTCAGAAAATACTGAAAGTAATTATGTTTCTACACAAACTTTCGAATTGATACAGTCCAAAATGGAAAAAATCGAAAGGAGTTAAATCCGGTTAACGACCAGGCCATTCCAACAGACTGCGCCCACAAATCCACATTCCTGGATATGTCTAATCCAACCAATCCCTTACAGACCTAACACAATGTGGAGGCACACCTGTTGGAAAACGATAGAATGTTTGAACTTCCCGTCACCATTTCTTAAATTCGTGGGTGAATTAGGATTTGACGCGAACCATTTTTTTGGAAATCAAACCAAATGAAATAAAGCGAATTCTTAGTATCAATTATGACAGCTATCAAGCTAACACAATAATCTCTGTTACTTGGGCAACATGATGTTGATTTTTAACTAAACAGACGATCACAAAAAAATCCATAAATCTAATACTTTTTCCCTTGTATAATAAATAACTATTATTACAGTTTTATATGTGCTGAACAAGAAGTTTTCTTTCAAACTGCGATTTAGTATATTGTAAAATTTAGGCCCGAAAGAGAAAATTGTTGGTTGTGTATGAGTTTTTCGAAAATGGAAATCATTACATTTGAAGTTTCGATAGATCTAGCTGTTCTGTTGAGTGAAGTTTTTTTCCTAAGAATTATTTCGATCATAGAATTTTGCATGGCTTGGAGACTGTACAGGTTGCAGTCAAATGTGCCACCCCACCCGGAGTGGGGTGGCACCTAATAACTTAAAGTCCGCATCAAATGGGATTTTTTTTTGTTCATCTCTTCAAGCAACTTTTGATATCTCCATTAGGTTGTGTTTTGAAAATGATGCCAAATGACATGCATATGACCGATCAAGTGATTTTTCTTCCCTGTCAAATTTGACATTTTTTCCAAAAAATGTTTAGAAAAGCAGTTATTGCTCGAAATTTCGAAAATCGATAAAAAAAAAGATGATTGTTTTTTCATTTTTTACCCATATACCGATTTTTAGCTCTCTAGTACAAATTTAGTTTTTTACAGTTTTTCGAAAATTTGACATTTGCCGATTTCTCAAATTTAGTCAAACCTCAACAAAGTTAGTGCTTTATGCCTAACTTATCTTTCCAATGCATTTTTATTACCAATTGCAATTCTAAATACAACTTATTTCGCAAAAATTTAAAACACCAGGAAAAATTATGCCAAAAATGATGCAAAGTTGATACAGTTTTTGAAAACAGATTAATATTTCACTTTATTTCTACTTTTCGCGAAATAGCTTGATACATAAGCATAATTGAAAAACAATATCAATGAAAAGTCAATAATTTATTCTTTACTGCACTTTTCAAACAGTTAAACTTTGATTTACTAATTACGAAAGATTACAACGAAATTAAACCAAAGGTACTGTGGAAACAATTGAACTAAACTGAATAAGCAAAATATTTTATTGTCATATGACATTTGTTGAATAACTCAAAATAGTGTTTATCAGTTTTAGATTTAAAATAGTTTATTCGTTGTCTAGTGTGTTATTAAAAATGCTGAATCTTCAAGAGAAAATTGAAATCGTTTTAATATGCGGCGAGAATACCGGTCACCGACAAGTAGCTGATATTTTCAATGCCAGGCATCCTGCAAGAAATATTCATCAGTCAACAGTTAGTAGGATAATAGCTAAGTTCAAATCTACTGGCTCGGTTGAGAGTAATTTTAGAAAAGCACATCAGCCTTCTAGACATCTGAAGAAGTGGAATATGAAATATATTTGGATGTCGTAGATCATAAAAAAACAAGTATTCAAGATATTGCAGATAGAACAGATGTTAACCAAGAGAGTGTACGACGTATTTTACATAAAAATAAATTTACGCCTTATAAACCGAAATTTATCAATACATTAAAAGAAAGAAAGAGACTTCGATATGCGCTTGTATTTTTCTTTTTGGTTTCAAGGGGAAAAAGAAGAAAATTATCATTTTCCTTATCAAATTTCAGGACAGATGAAGCGACCTTCTCTTCAAATGGCGTTGTGAGCTCGCAAAACTGCAGGTGGTGGGCAAAAGAAAACCCACATTTCGTAATCGAATGTCGAGATCAATATTCGTTTAAGACGAATGTATGGTATGGCATATTAAACGATCAAATTATAGGACCATACTTCTTTAGACATAATTTAAATTCTACGGACTACCTACACTTTGTGAATACCGAACTATCTGAAGTTTTGGATAATATGTCCCTTCAAGTAGGAAATGGTGTGTGGTATCAGTGTGATGGTGCACCTAGTCATACTACAAGGGTGGTTAAAGAGCGTCTTTTGGAAATATTTAGGGGCAAAGTAATCAGTCGCAATATGGAACACTTTTGGTCGCCCAGATCTCCTGATATAACCCCACTAGATTTCTTCTTGTGGGGTTACTTAAAACAAAAGGTGTATAAGCAAAAACCTTTTCGAGATATGAACCATTTAGAGGCAGTTATTCGAGAATGTGTTGTAAGCACGAAACCCCGTAGTATAAAGAATGCAGTTAAAGATGTTCTAAAAAGGACAATTGATTGCATTGAACGTGGTGGAAGGCACACCGAAATGTGACTTTTATTTTGTATTTCTATTGGTATTTAAATGGTTTAGGCATATGTTTCGATTTGATTTAGTGTTCTTAATTTAAATTATAACTTTTGACTTTTCATTGATATTGTTTTTTAATTATGCTTATGTATCAAGCTATTTCGCAAAAAGTAGAAATAAAGTGAAATATTTATGTGTTTTTAAAAACTGTATCAACTTTGCATCATTTTTGGCATAATTTTTTCTGGTGTTTTAAATTCTTGCGAAATAAGTTGTATTTAGAATTGCAATTGGTAATAAAAAGGCGTTGGAAAGATAAGTTAGGCATGAAGCACTAACTTTGTTGAGGTTTGACTAAATTTGAGTAATCGGCAAATGTCAAATTTTCGAAAAACTGTAAAAAAACTAAATTTGTACTAGAGAGCTAAAAATTGGTATATGGGTAAAAAATGAAAAAACAATCATCTTTTCTCTTCACCGATTTTCGAAATTTCGAGCAATAGCTGATTTTCTGAACATTTTTTTGGAAAAAATGTCAAATTTGACAGGGAAGAAAAATCACTTGATCGGTCATATGCATGTCATTTGGCATCATTTTCAAAAAAAATCCCATTTGATGCGGACTTCAGGTATGTGTGACACTGTATATGACAAATGCTTCAAAAACCTAGAATATAACATCAACATCTTCAACTACTACAAAATGGCGGAACTTTTGATAATTGCCTGAACATTGACATTCAACTACATAATAATATGAAGTAATAAGCTTGAGGTCAGTTCAGAAGATGCTCGAAATGGTTGCCTTGAACTTCTTGACATATGAACAGCCTATCTGAATTCCTGAATCCCTGAATTCGGGTGATTTACTGAATGATCAATTAGAATTAAATAACTCTCCGTTATTGAATATTTTTTGAAATGTGGAAAATGAAACATAAGCTCAGGTAATTAAATCCATTATAAACGTAGGTAAAAAATCAGGTACTTGAAATTCAGGTACCTCAAATTGTAGAATGAGGTATATATAGCATTTGATGTGTAGAATTAGTTATCAAGACACGCCCGAGGAAGCCATTGTATGGCGAAACACGTGTTGCGTTTTTGTAAAACTATCTAGTGAAAATCACACAATAAAGTGTTTTTAGAATATGTTAGTTATGGATTTTCATCATATATTTATTATTCTCTGCCATATATCCAATATTGAAGCAGATTCAGTTTCGTACACCAAAGGTGTGAAATCTGGCGAGCGGGCTGGCCATTCTGTAGGACCTCGACGGCCAATCCAACGACCGGGAAAAGTAGTATCCAAATAGTTTCTTACATGTCTGGAGTGATATGGTGGTGCTCCATCTTGTTGGAATACAATATCATCAAGATTTGATTTCGATTTCAGTGATGGGAGGGTCGAATAGTTTCCAGCATATTCAAATACAGTTTTCCTGTTAAATTCTGATCAAAAAATAGAGGTCCTACAATATGGTTTCCCAATGTTCCTGCCCAAACGTTTATTTTTTCTGGATATTGGGAAAACCGAAAACTAAATTCTAACTGAACAATGAGGTTCATTGTCGTACTGACTTTTTTTGTCGTTTTTATAAACGAAAAATAACTCAACAAACCTTATCGGGTTGTTGGAATTGCCATATGGTAGATCAAAGGAAATATTTCTAGAAATATCGATAGTAATGTGTTTGTCTTCAGAAAATCATCAAATGTTCCGTCATTTTGTGATAGGACGATATTGACTTCATATTATAGGGTTGTGGAGTATTCGCCAGGAGATTCAAAATGATGTTTCACAAGACACCCCTTTCCATTAAATTTTTTTTCTCAGATGGCACCCAGTCGCCATCTTGAAAGTTTCATCTGTCAATTCCACTTCTAAATAAAGTTTTCATGCTTTAATTTCATTAACCCAAATTTCAATTTTTCGAGTCAACCCTTTCAAAAAATAAAAGAGGGAGGGACATTAAAGAAATGCACTGTATGAATAAGTGATTTTATATAATCTCTAAATACTCCAATGATGAATATAACTGGAGTTTTTTCCCAACACCAAATCGTTATTTTCAACACCTCGACACGTGTTTCGATCACCAAGTGATCATCTTCAAAGAGGAAGATTAAAACTAAGAACTAGTGCGAGCTAATCCTATTTATGCTATAAAGGTAACTCATACAGGTAAACCATCCAGGCGTACCAACCATACAGGTATACCAACCTAAATTAATTTTACAATTTTGCCTTATCTATTATTTTACAATATATGTTTGTATAAAACAATTTTCAGCTATATAAAAATCAATTTCATAATATTGCCTATCCAAATTTATTTTTGCAATGTGTCCTTATGTAGTAATCAGTAAACCCAACAACATTATTTTATTTTATTTTAACAAGCTATATATATAGTATGCTCTTTGGTCGGGATTTCGTTCATTCTTAACCTAAACTTCTTTTTCCTTATTATGTCATCTACAATACCCCTCGAGAAACCGTAAGTGGCTGCTATTTCCTGTATTGTACGTCTTTCTTTTGTGAACCTATCATGTGTTAGAGGGAAAGTCAAAAGACGATGCACTATAAAATATCAGTTTAAAGTAGATCTACTATTTTACAATGACTCTAATATACAAAATTGTAAATGGAATGGCACCAGAATATTTTGAAGATTACATCAAATTCAATAAAAACATTCATAATTATAATACAAGAAATTCCAAAAATATACATATAAACAGACCGGCAGTCGGAAGTACCATGAATTCGTTATTTTTTAAGGGCTTCCACGAGTTCAATGAATTACCGGAAGAAATAAAAAAATACCCATTTTAAAAGATTTTAAAAGAGCTCTTAAAGATTTTTCAAAAAACTAATAGAATACAAATTGTATAGTTATGTGGAATTATTTGGGACATTATTGGCTATCATCTATTGTTTTTAATTGTTTTTAATTGTTCACTAGGGTATTTGTATCTGTAATGAAACCAAATATCACTGTTTCAATAAAAATTTAATGTATTTTTGGGAAAGAAAGTTTTTGGCTTTCTACTACTCCATCTTGATACAAAAAAAAAGAAGGATGGGGGAGTCTTCCAAAGAAAGAAAGGAAGTAACTCTATACATGGATGTGTAGATCATGCAAAGAAGTAACTTTCAGACACAAACTGAAAGAAAGTCCTCCTGAAACAGCTACTTTCATATAAAAATTGAATTATACGAAAGAAAAAATTCTTTCGAAACAAATACTTCTATATGAATACTGAATTATACAGAAGATACTTTTCTCTACTCAGTTTGTATTTCAAACATTCGTTGTGGAATAAAAATCAGATATCATTCACATGAGTTCTACTTTAAATGAATGATAACAAATTGCACTTACATAGAACACTGCCATCCTCACTGGTATACACCGGTGTTTCGCCTTAAGACACTTGCCCTAAGGCTCTTCAGTACCAAATTGGATAACATTATAGAAAATACACACACTTCATTCATCCTTCTTTTTTTTTGTATCAAAATGTTTCCCAAAAATTAATCACTCCTAAAAAATATAACTCCTTCAATTCAATTGTATGTATATGATACTGAAATATTTATATGTAATTTTCATTGTCTGGCTACATGCTAGTTTGAATCTCAAATTGTATAAATTTAAAATGTTTTACATACATTTTGTAATATTTCATTGTGCTAGTGTTATTATTACACTCATAGATATGTATATTAGGTTTCCTATTTCAATAAAGATTATTATCATGAAACTTATTTTCACGATGGAACAGATTCCGTAAATCCACGCGTGCGGTCGTAAATTACATAAAGAAAACCACGGAAACGAACAAAACAAACACATATCGCAATCTCTTCATGGATGGAAGATTCCAAACTTCGAACATCTGTATATGCACATACATGCATGAAATATAAAACCGGCAACGATTTACGCCGCACAAGCACGCTCCATCTCACGACTGATGTTTTTCTTTGTTCTTCCGCATGGGGGATACGGAAAAGCAGGGTTTTGATCCGATTGGAAGAAACAACCGAACAGGAACAATAATTACGTTTTGTTAGTTTTCTGCAGAAATCAGAGAATAATAATCAGAATTGGAAAAAAATAATAATAACAATAATACGTTAATCACAAGAGGTAACCCTCACCGAATATGATATTATGAGCGCGATTGATTTTTTGAAACCTTCAAACTGTTCAGATGCCCAAAATTTGAACGCACGTATCATCAGGGGAACCCTACATATTACAATTTCACCTTTAACAGGACTCGTTAACCTCATATTTGGGACAGGTGTTTTTCCTGACGCTTTCAAATATGTGAAACTAATTCCAGTCTTCAAGAAGGGGGACCCATGTTCACTGGACAATTACAGGCCCATATCTATCATCTCTATTTTTTCCAAAGTCGTTGAAATAACATGAAAAAGCGTCTTTGTGATTACTTCGAGAGTTACAACTTCTTTTCTCAGGGTCGATATGCGTTTCGCAAAAATCGTTCTACTTCTCTAGCTGTCTTTGATGTTATGGGATCTATTGTTGAAGGATTCAAAAAGGGTAACATAATGCTTTTTGACCTATTCAAGGGTTTTGATTGTGTATCACACAGTATACTCCTTAAAAAATTATATTATTATGGAGTTAGAGGGGTATCTCTGTCACCCATAGAATCATACCTTTCAAATAGGTATCAGGCGGTTTCGTGTAATGGTGTTACATCAAATTTTGGACCTATTAAGCACGGTGTTCCACAAAGTTCAATATTTGGGCCCCTGCTCTTCGTTATTTATGTTGATGACATATGTAATTTCATGTCTCCCTATAAGGCCATTCTCTATGCAGATGATACAACTTTAATATATAGCGATCAATCATCATCTAACATTCCACAAGTAATGAAAGAAGTTGAAAATCAAGCCATCACTTGGTTTCTAGCAAATAAATTGAAGTTGAATAGTGACAAAACTCAAAATCTTGAGTTCACCACTGTAGGTTCAGCTAACAAAAGTGTAAAATTACTTGTCATTACTCTCGACAGTACTTTATCTTGGCACCAACTCACAGATCTCCTCGCAAATAAACTATCTAATGCAATATTTATTATTCGTCAACTGCAAAACATCACAAGCGGTGAGATTCTGAAAATAACGTACTTTGCATTATTTCACTCACACGTCAGCTGCGGTGTTGTTTTTTGGGGGAACTCTCCTGGTTCGATGAGAATTTTCAAACTACAGAAAAAACTTTAAGAATACTAGCAAGTGCAGATTTCCGGGAGCACTAATAATAATAATAATATTTATTTTCCAAAAGACATAGTACAATATGTATAGGAATAGTCGGGACAACAAAAGGTAAAAAAGTAAAAAGTAAAAAGATGGATAAGCTAGACAGTAACAGGCTTATCACCAACTACATATTAAAATATTCATCCAATGAATAAAAACATTTTTCAATTACAAATTTTTTCAGTATCTTGTTGAATTTCCTACATTAATTGATATTTTTTATATCGTGGGGTAGTCTGTTATAGATTCTCAGCCCCATATGATCAGGTCAGTTATAAGTGATTTTATATTTGCAAAATGGAATGTGAAAATGATTTTTTTGACGAGTGTTAACGTCAGGCAGGCTTGCATTTCTGTTGAATTTCGTTTTATTTTCATGAACATAATTACAAAGTTCATATATGTAGAGTGAAAATAATGTCAATATGTTATATTTAACAAACAGTCCTCTAGCAGATTTCGTGGAGGAAACGCCGGCCACAATTCTTACAACTCTTTTTTGCATGATAAAAACGTCATTTATTGAAGTGGAGTTGGCATACAAACAAATTCCATACCTGATTCGAGATGCTACTTGGGAGTGATATAAGGATAGCAGTTGCTTAAGCAGAGCTTAGTATCACCAAATTCAAAAGAGACATCAAGGAAATGCTACTCAGCCAATGTTTTTACTGAGTCTACGATAATTTTATTATTTATTTATTTGTAATACAATACTCTACAGGACATAGCTCAATTACAGAGCAGGAAATAACAGAGTATAATAAATACATTACAAACAAGTGATTGTAAAGTCTACAAACAAGTGACTATAAAGACTACACATTTCATATTTATTATAGGTGACAAAACAATTATTTTAGGAAGTGGGATTTTATATTTGCAATTTGCAACTGAATATATCTAAATCATCGCTAACAGAGTTTGTCACTTTACACATGGTATGGATCGGAGAATTCTCCAGAACATTTTACGACAGTCCACGTCAGCTATGTCTACTCGAGATGAAACATACTCACCGGTATAAATTGTACTGTGGTAGTTTGCAAATACCCCTATTATCATAAGTGAATATTTATTTGTTTATGTATGTACGTAAGCAACCCCTGCGTTCCTTAATATTTTTACAATTTACTTTCTTGTTTTATATGTTCATTCAAGAAAGCCTTTACAGTTGGCTTGCACCAAACATTCTATTCTATTCTATTCTATTCTATTCTATTCTATTCTATTCTATTCTATTCTATTCTATTCTATTCTATTCTATTCTATTCTATTCTATTCTATTCTTTTCCACTCTGAACAGCAGTGGAGAACTGTCTCCGCGGCAAGTATCACCACAAACTCCGACAGATCTAGTCATCGGAACTGTCGGGAAAGAACAAGTCACTGCTACAAATATGCTTCATTTTGAGACAAAACACAAGCACTATAGGAAAATCTTTGAATGTTCGTGAACGTATCTATAAAAGAGTGACAAATCTCTAACACCTACCTTCATGTCTACAATCAGGCGGATGGCTTTTTTCTGGATAGAATCCAGCAGCTTCAGAATATGCTTAGGGGCGGAGCTTCATACATGAGAACAATACAAAGAAGGTCTGATCTGAGCTTCATTAAGCATCAAAACTTCAATAATAATAATCTCTTTATTTACTCAGATTGATTGTATAACTACAGAAGCAGAAGTATAAATGAAAAAGATAGTCTTTGCTGACTAGTTACGAACAATTCCTTGGAGTTATTTGGGATAGCAGCGAAGCGAAAGTGTACTCTTATAACATTATATTTCCAATATTTCGACACTGGTTATTGTCATCATCAGGGAGATAAGATGATAGATTTTGAATTAATACAGAACTTAAGTTAAAAGACGATTACTTACAATGTTAGTGAGATTGGTCGCAATTGAGTTAAGTTAAAATTAAAATATGAACGTTGTGATCATGATAAAAATACGTAACAACTGTAAAATTACAAGACATCACTGGTCAGACTGCCAGATTATTAAAAGACAGAATATCTGCACACAAGTGATTGTAGACTTCATCCAGAAAGGTGTGCCCTTAGTGAACATGTTTATAATAATAGACATGTAATGGATTTTAATTCAGTAAAAATTTTGACTAAAGAGAGGAATGTTTCTAAAAGATTATTCCTTGAAATGACTTACATTTCGCAATCACGAAATTGTCTGAATAAAAAAACAGACTTACAACATTGAAGTGAAATATATTCCTATTTACTTTTTATAGACAAAAATTGGAATTCCTTCAAAGACAACTCATTTGACATTACTTAAATTCATTTATCAACCTATTAACAAAAATTATACAACAAAACTCTTTTTTCTGGAGGCAACTGTAACTCTTTGATTAATTGCACTAGCGGCAAATGCCAAGTCTACTTCTTCTTCAAAATTTTAATAAATTGACAAGTGATGTGTTTCTAACCTAAGATCACCACGTTCATTCTCAAATAAAAATTTTTTTATGATTACTCCTCATTTAACGTATATATATTGTAGCTTTCACTTAATTCATATGTCTTGTAATTTTACAGTTGTTACGTGTTTTTATCATGATCACAACGTTCATATTTTAATTTCAACTCAACTCAATTGCGACCAATCTCCCTAACATTGTAAGTAATCGTCTGTTAACTTAAGTTCTGTATTAATTCAAAATCTATCATCTTAGCTCCCTGATGATGACAATAACCATTGTCGAAATATTGGAAATATAATGTTATAAGAGTACACTATACACACATATAGTATTGGATTACAGATAAAAGTCATCAATATCGTAGCAATTCTTTGACAGAAGGAGTTGCTTCAGTCTTGATTTGAAAATGTGTACATTTTCAGAATGTCTCATATTGTCGGGGAGTTTATTGAAAAGTTTTCAGCCCTGAAACTCAAAACTTCTTTGGAAAAGAGCAGTGCAATGTTGTAATAAGTGGGCATTCCGGTTAGAGTGATTATGTTCTCTGTTAGCAGCTAATGTGTTTCTATTTCGATAGATATATGTGCAAGCTTCCATTATGTATACTCCTGCTAGCGTTAATATTTTCAAATTCTGAGAAGTTTCTCTACAAAAATTTCTATAGCCCAACTTAACAATGATCCTAATACCATACTTTTGTATACAAAACACACGAGACACGGTAGAGGATGTGCCCCACTTAAGGATGTCATATCTAAGATGCGAATTGAAGTTTGCATAATAGACAGTTAATAAAATACTTTGACCACAATGGTGGGAGAGAAACCTAAGAGGATAACAGGCTTTTTTAAGTTTATCACATAAGTTATCAATATATGTCCTCCATTGAAATTTGTCATCAAAAACAACACCCAACATTTTTGTTGACTTTGTTAGGTTCAATTCTAAAGCAGTATCAACAAACTGATTCAACCCATATTGTTGCCCAGTATTCATCTTGAAATTTAACAAGTTGGTAACAATTGTTTTTCTTTGACCACATAACAACTTTTTTGTAGGTCTCAAGAGCTGTGTTTTTCGCGCAGTCCATATCGTATTCAATAATTATTATATTAGTATCATCAGCATAACACGTACAGTGAATGGCCGAGTTCTTATTTAGGTACACTAACAAAGCATTGTTTAAAGTTAATACAAGAAGGGTTCTAGAATGGATCTCTGTGGTACCCCGTCCTCAATATATCTTTCAGTACTTAGACTTTTTCCAACTTTGACTACTTGCCTTGACTACTTGCCCGAAATCACTGATGTATTCTGGAAAGTGAAAGGGAAAGTGTAGCCTGTTAGAGATGAATAGAGACTAGTTTCAGAGTAAAGGAATAGTTTTCTTCATCTCCTGAAGACGCCAACTTGGTTGGTGAAACACGTGTCGTGAGGAGTTTTGCAGTTCTGATGTTTGGAAGGAGTGCTTGTTTGTGAATTGATTATTCGCCACAGGTTGCAGTTCTACTCATCATCTCTGTTGAATGCTTGTTATATCGTTTTGAATTCACTTCAAGTCTCTGTTGGAAGACCCGTTATAATCCCTTCAAGCGGGCTTTTAAAATGATCTATTCTCGGTACTTCATTGACAGAATGTAAGTTATAAGTGATTTGGCTACCATACTAAATGAAACAAGTAGGATTATTCTTGGTTGTTTCTTTCATCACCTACAAACTCATACCTCTTCATTTCATATAGCTCGAAAATAACCATGTGCATCCACTCTTCCGAGAAGGCGGATTTCCGTTGAAAACCTAATAGGAAACCAACAACTCGCCATACAGATTCCAACTTCCTCCGGTATAGTGGCAATTGCCGGCACAGTTATTGCGATATTATGCAACATTTACGATACCTATCTACACCCACTACTAAATATTTAAGGATTGTAGATCGTCTGTGTGTCAGAACTTCGGGGTTAACACGAAAACTATGCTAATTCGGTTCATTCGGTAAACCCAACATAGTTAAAGGGGGTTTATTAATATTTAGTGGTGAATATTTCGGGGTAGTTCATCACTCGGGGCTCTCCTATCTGGTTTGATGTTTTTGTTTGAATAAAGTTGACATTGTGAGGATGTGGCCAGAACTGTGTTTCCTCCTATTGTTGCCTCAGTTTGAATGAACTTGTCGTTTTGATACGGATCTCGAAATATTTACAATATACTACAAGAGATCAATGAGTGTGAAGAATCTATTATCGAAATTATTTTCAATATAGGTTAGGTTAGGTCTAAAGTGAGTGAGTCCATTCGACCATCCACCACAACCCGCAGACTAACCTGCTCTGAGACAGATTCTGCGTACGCCGCTCAGGAATTTGGTGCAAGGCGGTTTCATGAGGTACCCCGCTCTTGAGGAGACGACTCAGTCGTTTCCTGGTTGCAAGACTATTGTGTGTGCCCTTATGTATGTCTAGGCCCGTCCTTGTAACTAGACTCCATAGGCCAGACCTCATATTGAGAGGGTTGTAGTTTTTCCTCTCCTAATGTTGCAAACCTTATCCTTGACAGACCTTCGCAATAGCATAGAATGTGTACGGAGGTTTCCTCACCCTCTTAGCAAAGCCTGCATAGGGCTGTGTCTGCCAGTCCGATTTTGTTCTTGTGTTTGTTGAGTCTACAGTGTCCCGTCAATAGCCCGACCAGAACTCTAGTTGATCGCCTATTCAGACTTAGTAGGTACTCTGTGAATTTTAGCGATGGCTCTTTAATGAACTCTTTGGCCTGTCTCATACCCGGCGCCTTATTCCACCATTTTTGGGATTGTTTTTCCTTCCAGTTGCTGTTACAAGTTTTTCGCAGCACTTGCTGTACCACAAAAGGGTTCTGGGCCAATTGGGAAGCATCGTGCTCCTTCTCGTGCTAGTGAATCAGCCTCTTCGTTGCCCTTGTATCCTGTGTGGCCTGGTACCCAGGCTAGTGACAGTCTGTTCAGACTACCTAGCTCTTGTAGCTTTTCTAGGCAGTTTCAGACCAGTTTGGAATTGATCTTCATGGAGCCATTTGCTTTTATAGCTGCTTGGCTATCAGAGTATATTGCAATAGTCTTTCCCGTAAACTCTTTCCTCAGTAGATCTTCTGCGCAGTGACGTATTGCTGCCGTTTCTGCCTGGAATATCGTCACTTTTTTACCTAAGCTTAGTGAGACTTTTATCTTTGGTTTAGTTATATACAGGCTGATTCACGATGGATGGCACATTAGACGTTTCTGGTGAACCAGACAACGGATCACTTTGAAAATTTAATGGAGGGCATATTCGGACATTCTCTAGCCAACTAAAATATTTTCGACAATGC
>NW_019292315.1:0-12091 GCF_000500325.1 Leptinotarsa decemlineata | reverse complement strand
AATTTAACGTAGCATCTGAATATGTAATGATATACAGGGCGTTCTATTTTAAAAAATGGAATTTTGGTCTGTAGCACCTACACCAAACACCCTGTATATTTAAAAATTATATCAAAATATAGCTCTCATGAACTCCTAAAACTTTTGTATGAAACATTTTTGTGTATCTCCTTCAACAAACCAGATATTGCCTGTCACATAAAATGTGGGACACCCGGTATATAAAATATTGGTATACGTAGAATTTCAAAATAGGAATGAAAAATTGAGTATATAACACAAAAAGTTACAAATCATGTAATGTAGCAGTACTGACACAAATGTTATTTATAGTATTATTAAACGTGATTGTGGATACATGATATCAAGGCGCAATATTCACAGATTTTATTGAAGCTACTTCACATAAAATTCGATGGTGATCGTAGAATAACATTTGTGCGTGATGCTTCGCAATAGAATTTCAGATTGTGTCGACCTTCACTTCTAGGTACTAAGAAATTGATCTCGGGTAAAAGAACCGTACTGTCAATATTGTTGTCGAGTAATTTATGCAGGAATTTTATACCAAGGATAACTCTCCCATTTTCCAAAGATGTTATATCAAATCGTGTCGAAAACACGTTATGATCGATGCCTCTCGTGGGGTATTGACCATCAACTTTTGGATATAAGTATTCTAGGAACTTCCTCTGCCAGGCTCTCAATTGATGTTTTTTGGTAGTCGTAAACTGGATTCCATAACACAGAGCCATACTCTAACTCAGATCTGGTTCGCAAAATATAGCAATTTTGAAGTGGCAATACTTTTGAAGTTTTTGCAATTTCTATAAATGAATCCAAGCATCCTATTTGCATCAGCATTCATATTCCTTATATGTGTTGTAAATGTTAATTTACTGTCGTATGTTATACCAAGATCTTTTATCTCATGTACGCGGTTGATTGTAGTATTGTTGATTGAATAATCGTACATCATAGCTCGCTTTTTTGTTGTGAATCATATCATTTTACATTTGGATACGTTCAGTTGTAGACGATTACTATTACACCAAAGTTTGATTACGTCTAATTCATGTTGTACACGTTGGCAGTCAGTAAAGTCGTCGATTTAATAATATAGTTTCAGGTCGTCTGCAAATAGTAGGCTAGGAATATTCAAAGGAGTTGCCAAGTCATTAATAAAAATTAAAGATAAAAGAGCGTTTTAGCTTTCAAATTCTCTGTCATTGAAGAAAAATGTGAGAAACTTGAGACACTTTCGTAGAAAAAGAATAACCACGATACTCGTCCACATTGAAACTGAAAACAACTTTTTTCAACAACTACTTCCACATGAACATTGAGTTAAATGGAGAGAAATCCTTTCCAAACAACTAGTTTCGTATGAACTTCGAATTACCCGAAAATCAATTCTTCCTATTCATAATGAAAAGAGAAATGAGAATTTCTATGTTTTTTATCACTTTTAATTGTAACTAACGTTTTCGTTACATATGGACGTTCTCAAACTTAAACAATAAACTAACAATTCGCGAATATATACCATTCAGATTTTCATCGACCTTTTTTGGGTATTTGTTACCTTCCACAATCTGAACAATATAAAAATTAGAATGGAGAACTTTATACAAGGGTAGAAGGGCAAACTTTTAAGTTTACCCCGATAAGTTACTGTGTAAAAATCAAAGTATATCGGAGAGTACCTTGTATTACATCGAATGTTTCAGTTGTCAATCAACAACATTGACATAATTTCATATTTCAAAACTTCTTTGACATCTGTCGAAGAAGTAAAGAAATAAGATATCAAAAAAGGAATAACTGCGAATATATTCGAATTTTTTATCCATTTCTGAAGACGGAGGCAGATTTTGGCCTCCGAAACGTAAAAGATTAGTATTATTTCTTAATATTTTTTTGATAAGCAAAATTGTTAAATACGACAAGTAACTGATAAATAGAAGATTTTTCTTTGTGAGAAATACTTTGATTTTTACGCAGTAACTTATCGGGGTAAACTTGAAAGTTTGCCTTTCTACACTTGTATAAAGTTCTCCATTCTAATTTTTATATTTTTCAGATTGTGGAAGGTAACAAATACCTCCACAAAAATGACTTTCGTTGAATATACCATTCAGGTACTTGATTGAGTACCTGAATTTACAGTTCACAATGCGAATGTGGCAATTTAAAAACCGTAGAGTAAAGTAAATCGATTTGATCATTCAACAGGTCGCATCCGCAATGTTTATGCTTGTAAATTTCCAAGAATTCTAAATAATTGAGTTTGCAACCTTTCCTTGCATAATGCAGAATTTCCGTATCATTTAGATTCGGAAACTGGTGGTTGCATGCCAAGGAATTGTTTGAAAACGTGGAATCATTTTTTCCTAATCTGAAGGACCTTTCATCTTCATCATGCCGATTTTGGAAATTTCGGCCACATTGTCCCACATAAACACTATTACACTCCGAACACTTGAGCTCATAAACTCCAGATTTTTCCAACTTGTCGACCTTATCTTTGGCATTGAAAAGGAAATCAGATAACCTGGCGTGTGGTCTGAATGCTACTTCCACATTGTTTTTTCTGAAGAAACCTGCGATCATTTCTGTTCTTTTTCCAAAATATATTACCGTTACCCATTTCTTGATTTCTGGTTGTTTGACCTGAGGGTATATTAATCTGTAAGTGAATTTCCGGCTTTGTTTCCTGACTAACTTCTGGATAGTATCTGCGTTGAAACCATTATTATGACCTATCTGTGTAATTGTATCAATTTTCCTAGCTAGATTGTCTGCAGACAAAGGCAGTGAGAATGCTCTGTGCAACATTGAGTTGTAGGCTGCTAATTTATGACTGTCTGGATGGAAATAATCGCTTGGGATGATGATGTCTGTATAGCTAAGTTTTCTGAAAACATTGAACTCGAATTTATTCTGATTGTGTGTAATGGCCAGGTCTAAGAAATTTATCTGTTTCTCTATCTCTGTTTCTAGTGTAAACTGAATGTTGCTATTGAAATTGTTCATGAATGTCATAAACTGGTTGAGCTGTCGTGTTGTACCTCTGAAACAGGCAAGAATATCGTCTACATATCTGTACCAAAAATGGATATGTTTTTTTACCCAGGTCGGAGTTAACTATAGTGGTCTCTAAGTTGTTCGTAAATATGTCTGCTAAACGTGGACTAAGGGGTGAGCCCATTGGTGCACCTGAATCCTGTTTATAGAATTTGTTGTTGAACTGTAGGTAGCTCTGATTCAGGCACACATCGAAAGCTGTTGAAACTGGAAGGCTTTGGCTTGATCTAATATGTCTAAAATGAGGGGCTTACACTCGTTGTACGGTAAGTTGGAGAACATACTCTTTACATCAAATGAAACTAAAATTGAATCACGGGACGTGGTTTGGTTCCTTATGTTTTCTACTAAAGTCAGTAGATTTTTAATGCTGTGAAGTGGGACGAAATTGCTAATATTTTTGAACAACTTGTTAAGCCGTATTCCTAGTTCTCTTACCGGACTATTTATATACGGAACTACCGGTCTTATGGGGTTATCCTCTTTATGTGTTTTTATCAGGCCATACAGTGCCATACAATGCCAAAGATGAGGTCGACAAGTTGGAAAAATCTGGAGTTTATGAGCTTAAGTGTCCGGAGTGTAATAGTGTTTATGTAGGATAATGCGGACGAAATTTCCAAAAACGGTATGCTGAACATGAAAGGTCCTTCAGACTAGGAAAAAATGATTCGACGTTTTCAAACCATTACTTGGCATACAACCACAAGTTTCCGAATCTGAACGATACGGAAAGTCTGCACTATGCAAGGAAGGGTTGCAAACTCAATTCTTTAGAATCCTTGGTAATTTACAAGCATAAACATTGCGGGTGCAACCTGTTAAATGATCAAATCGATTTAATTTACTCTCCGGTTTTTGAATTGGCACATCCGCATTGTGAACTGTAAATTCATGTACTCAATCAAGTACCTGAATGGTATACAGGGCTTTTCATGATGAGCGTTAATTAGCCGTTTCTGACAAACTATTCAACGTATCAACCTGAAAATTTCACAGTATGCATAAATCAATATGAGCTACACGCATAAAATATTTCAGACGAAGCGGCGTTGTCGCTTCTACTATAAAGTAGCGGCTTCTTTGATTTTTCAAATAGAACACCCCGTATATAATATCATATTATAATTCATTATCACTTTGTCAATAAATTCATATACTATTTCCCTATACCTATCTATTACCGTTTAGAAGATATAAATTAATTTCGATATTTTTTTTACCAAACATGAACTTTTATAAATGCTGATAATCTTGAACTCTCTTGCACTAAAACGATCAAATTTGAAATGGAGTGGAGTGATACAATGAGGATCTTCACTCCGAGTCATATTTTCAATTGCCTCATACAGGGTTTTCAAAAAATGCAAATTCTTTGATCTCATGAAAAAATGAGTGGAACTCAATTTTTTCAAATGGAACAACCTGTATATTTCAACATTTTTGAACTTTACATCCAATTTTAGATTAACTTTGTTCAGATAATACTATTTCTATTTTGAACCGTTTTCGAGATAAACTGTTTCAAACGGAAACTGACGTGGTTTTCTTGCTCGTTTCATCACTTATTTTAGATATTCAACATTTTTTTTCATACTCAGTAATATTTCTTTTTGATCCTTTTTTTTAACTGTCAGATCAGTCAATTCGAAATTGGTATGTACCTACCTTAGAAAAAGTTACAGTTTGTATACATTGAGGTATTGGTCTCTAACGTACAATAGTACACATTAATATTTTTTAATAGTGTGCTTTGGAAAAATAAATAAACCAATTATTTAACGTCAGACTTTCGTTGGTGGTTTTGACTGATTGTGATAGCTACCAATTATAATAGAATAATGTCAAGATTAGGTTACATTAATGAAGATTTCTTGAATTTATTAATAATTTATGGTGAGTGCAATGGAATTGCAAGTAGAACATGCCGAGTATTTCATGAAAGATATCCACAACTTCCGAAGCCGTATAATAATGTGATAAATCGACTACTAAAAAACTGTAGGTTGAATGGAACTTTCCGTACAAAAATCATTCGTAAGAAGACTTAAAAATGTTGAAATATACAGGGTGTTCCATTTGAAAAAATTGAGTTCCACTCATTTTTTCATGAGATCAAAGTATCTGCATTTTTTGAAGACCCTGTATGAGGTAAATGAAAATATGACTCGTATTGAAGATCCTCATAGCATCACTCCACTACATTTCAAATTTGATCTTTTTTGTACAAGAGAGTTCAAGATTATCAGCATTTATAAAAGTTTGTTTGTTGGTTTGGTAAAAAAAATATCGAAATTAATTTATATCTTCTAAAGGGTAATAGATAGGTATAGAGAAAAAGTATATGAATTTGTTGACAAAGTGATAATGAATCATAATATGATATTATATACGGGGTGTTCCATTTGAAAAATCAAAGAAGCCGCTACTTTATAGTAGAAGTGATAACGTCGCTTCGTCTAAAATATTTTAGGCGTGTAGGTCATATTGACTTATGCATACTGTAGAATTTTTAAGTTGATCCGTTGAATAGTTTGCCAGAAATGGCTAATTAACTCTCATCATGAAAAGCCCTGTATAATGGCGAATGTAATGAACCATTGTTAGTTTATTGTATAAGTTTGAGAATGTCCAAATAGGACGAAACTGCAGTAACGTTAGTTACAATTAAAAGTGCTAAAAAACATAGACATTTCCATTTTTCTTTTCATTATGATCTCCTACCACGTAGTAACGGCTACATCCATCAATTTATCTTCCTATTCAATTTATACTATGAACTAACACAACAGAAGGTTCAATTGCAACAACAGCCATTGCATGGAAACATGGAGGGTCAAGAGCTATTGCGCTTGATGTTTCTAAGGCCTTTGACCGTGTGTGGCGTAAGAGTTTGCTGGCCAAACTTCGATATGCTATGGCTTGTCGGATCATTTTTGTGTGTGGCTTTTCAGCTTCCTGAAAGAACTTCTCCTGCAAGCAGCTGTCGATGGATATCTCTCAAAATCTTTTACCATCAACGCCGGTGTTTCCCAGGAATCCAAACTGTATATCGACGACTCATTGGAAAAAAACAAGAATCAAATATATTGCTTCACTGACGACTGCACACTTGTAACGTCATTTCATTTGGATTCCAGGGTTCGGAGAAATTTCGTGACTTTCACTACTTATTGAATCAACACATAATCTTCCCGATCACTTATGCCTTTAGTAACTGTATAGTCGAAGTAAACGATATTGTGCATATTTAAAGTGACGGCACTCTCAAAGGCCAAAAAACCAATACATAGAAATGAACCGGCTGCGAACTATTCCACGTGGACTGTAGACTTGGCGGTTCGTATTGAATAATTTTTACTAACCGAGTTTTATGATTGGCTGAAGAGTTATAAAGTTAAATTTGAAGTTACGCTGACGAATAGAAATCGGTGAATGTTATCTCCGTTGTGTTCAGTTCAGGAACTGATCGCAATTTGAGTGTTGAAATTCGATATTGGTGCAGTTATAATTATCTAAATTTTTTTTTCTGTTTGAAATGTGGCGTCCTTGGACAAGTACGAATAGTAATAATGAGTGTGATAACAACGCAGACTTTTTCCAGTGTAGTGATTTCAATAGCAATGTTGAACAACTCGAAAAAGAGATACCAGTGAATGAGATTCGGATGCATTTGAATTTTGAAATCAACTCACCTTGATGGTAACCAATCAACAATAATATCAAAAAAAATTGGTGTACCGCAAGGTTCAGTCCTGGGACCACTCCTTTTTGCAATTTATATTAGTGACTTCCATGAATTTGTTAGTTTTGGTAAAATACATCACTACTCCGATGATACTCAATTGTATAGTTCATTCAGCTTTATAGATATTACACCTGCTAATGAAAATATTAACAGAAACCTCAAAACTCTATATGATGTATCCTGTGCACATAATCTTACTATCAGTCCAAAGAAATCCCAGGTCATGTTATTTGGTCCCAAAAGTAACAGAAATATTGTGTGTGAGTCATTGTCGATCCGTGTCAACAATAGCATAATACCTTTTGTGGATGAATGTAAAAATCTGGGCTTTTGGTTAGATACAGACATGAGATTCACGAAGCATGTAAGTCATCTGTGTAAAACATCATTCAATGTATTAAGACAACTTTATCCAAGTAGACACCTTTTATCAAAAAGTCTGAAGTTGAATCTCTGTGAAACACTTATTTTTTCAAGATTAGCTTACTGCGATTGTATCTACGGATCCGCCTTATAACAATTAGATGTGATGCGACTCCAGCGAATACAAAATAGTTGTGTCAGATTTTCCTACGGTATCCGAAAGTATGATCACATAAGTCCGTCCTTTCGAGATTCACTCAAATACACACATCGGAAAAGTCTAGGGATATTTTTAAAAATGGCAATAATTTTTTTTTTAGATCGCTTTAGGGAAAAAAAGTTGACGGGTGATTATTAAACGAATGTAACTTACAACAAAATTTATTGAATGGTCAAAAATACTGAGTGCGCATATAAGCAAAACTAAAAAAAATATGGCTCTTCTTTGGCACCCCGAAAAAAAATCATAATACAAAAAAAATTGGAATCAGTACAAAGTATGGCCTCCACACTGGTTTATTACGGCCCTACATCTATCGTGCATCGACAAAATGAGATTGTCAATGTCTTGTTGAGGTACATTTGCCCATTCAGCGATTAAAAGCTCTCTCAATTGAAACGTTGTGTGAATGTTCCCCATATGCGGAGTAATTCTTCGTTGAAGCATGTCCCACNTTATTTCCAGAACAATTTATACTCGTGTGAGTATAAAATATAAAAGTACAAATCAAATAAAAATTGAATTTTCAAATAATAATTTAAATATAAAAAAAGGAATAATTTAATTCTAAATATAGATATAAATATGTGCCTGAATTCTTGTGAAATATTTTCACCTTAGTAAACACTTATTAACATTCATTTATAACCCAAGCGTAAACAATAATAATCATATACAGGTCCATCTTAAAAGCAACTCTATAGTGACTGTAGTGAGATTTTCAATTTCTTCTTGAAATTGTATATAGAGAAGTTCCAAAACTCCTTGGGAATGGTGTTATAGAATTTAGGTGCAGAATATGAAAAAGAACGTTGGTACAGTGCAGTCGGAGATACATAGGTTTGCCAGACGTTATAACTTTGTGTGTCAAAGTAAGTAAATAGAGTTTTCGACAGTTTTCTAATTTGAGCTATCCTGTTTCTTTAAATTTCATACTAATATGTTCAAATTTACGTATTCCATGATTAAAACGTAAACAGGAATTTTTAATTTTTTGTAGTCTAGCTGCATCAGCCTGTAGAAGTGCTGGACCATAAATACTGTCGCAATATGATAATTTAGATATCGCCAGCGATTCGCACAACTCAAGTTTCATTTTAGTAAATAGCAAATCACGACTAGGATACAGCTGTCTCAGAATATTGAACGAGCTCTGACAGAGGTAGCTGACGTGCTTGGTAAATCTTAGGTCAACATCAAACCAAATACCGAGGTTTTTGATTTCACTTACAAAGGTTAACGGCATACCTGCTAACCTGATTTGAAAATTTTGTGTTAGCTGTTCACGTTTTGATTTCGTTCCGAAAAGCATAGCTACTGATTTCGAAGGGTTAAGTGTGAGATTATGTGCGGTTGAGATATTGTATAAAGATGTTAAGTCTTCTTCAATTTGAGAAGTTGCTGAAAGGATTGAATTGCTCGTAAAGTCTAGGTATAATTGAGTATCATCGGCATAGTGGTGGATAGTACAAAATTTCAGACACTCATGAAAATCCGAGATATAGATGGAATAAAGAATAGGTCCCAAGATTGATCCTTGAGGCACTCCGTAATTCACTATTTGGGCATCTGACTTTAATGAACCTACTACTACCGACTGACATCGTTCCGATAAATAGTTACGAATAAGCCCACAAGCTTCCTGAGAAAAACCGTAGTATAGAAGTTTATCACACAAAACATCACGATCAATAGTATCGAACGCCCTACTATAGTCTAGTAGAATCAGGTAAACTAGTTGGCCTTATGTCATTTGTTGTAGTGATGAAGACGATATTGACAGTGACAATGAGTTTTTTGAAGCAATAGAAGGCGTAAGTAATTCTAATAACCAAACTGGAAATGTTATACTATTATACCTTCTAAAACAAAAAGACATTTTGATTCGAGAACTACTTGACAAAATCGATATTTTAAAGAGGCAAAACGAACTATTAAACCCTGAAAGGTTTATGTCAACGCAAAAAAGTCAGACAGATAATAAAATACCTTCCGTCTTGACAAAAACCGTTCAAAATACACCGAGAGAAGAAAAATGCCTAAAGGTAGACGAACTGAACAAAAAAGTCGGGAATCCTCAAATAAACACTAAGACGGTGTCAGCGCAAATAATGAATATCCAAACACGGAACAAATGTAATGAAATTATAAACTTAGTGGATCCCTCAACTAGTGAAGTGAAGTGAAGTGAACACAACCGTAGGTGTTGAAGAAACTAATAATGAAGTAACAAATAAAAAATGAACATGAGCTAGGAAAATGGCAAAAAGTCTTCCATAATCGTTCAAGAAGGAAATGTATAATCGGAAACAATCATGATACTGAAGTAAAGGGTGTACCTAAGTATGTGGATTTACATGTATCCAGAACTTCACACCAAACTAATATATGCACCTGACATTCTATCCCTTAATGTTAGAAGTCTGAATNAAAATGTATTCATACGGCATTAGGGGTAATGCCTTCAATTGGATTGAGTCCTTTACTAAAAACAGAAGACAGTTTGTCTCATTTACCGATCACCAGCGTATATTCAAATCTGGAACTCAAACTCTGGAAATTGGGGTCCCTCAAGGTTCTGTTTTGGCACCTTTATTATTTATATTATATTGTAATGATATGAATACTGCAGTCGCTGAGTATACATGCATTATGTATGCGGATGATACGTCATTATTAGTGTCTGATAAATGCGACATTTCTTTGAAGGAGAAGTGTAACCGGTCACTAAATAATTTAGTTTTATGGTGCAATTCCAATTCTCTGTTTTTTAACTCTGAGAAAACCTTTTCTATTCGATTTCACCATCGACAAAAAACTTGTTCTGACATCAAAATAAATGCCAACAACAGGATACTTTCTAATGTCACTGAATGTAAATTTCTAGGGCTTACATTAGACCACTGTCTGAACTGGAAAGGACATTGTAGCCAACTTACCTCCAAATTATCATCTACCACATATTTAATGAGAAACCTCAAAATGATTTTAACCAGTGATCAAATACTGAATTATTACCATGCTCATGTAGAATCGCGAATTTGATTTGGCATTTGTCTCTGGGGTGGTTCTTCATCAGCGCAAAGTGTTTTTGTCGCACAAAAAAAAATTCTCCGAATTGAATAACAAAATTAGTTAGCTCCCTAACTATATCATTGAAGGGGAGCTGTTGAGAAGTACGTTGCACTATACCGTTTACTTGAACTACACCATCAATGTTTTTCTGAAAAATTCATACGTATTGGTTCGATTATGGCTGCAATTCTTGTTGGCCTTATGCATTATATTCCTAAAAAATTATTATGAGGATATTATACCGGTGGAGAATTTAAATAGAATCGTCAAATGAAAGCAACGGAACTTTGCTCAATTTTTAATATTTTTGACATAATTCTGTTTTTACTCCGCATCACCACAGAAGTGGAAAACATCTTTGTTTACAATTTGACGATAAGAAGTTTCCAACTTCCAGTTGGAAAATCGCTCGGCTTGGTATTTACTTTATAACTTGCTTGGAAATCTGCGTAGACCCCTAGAGCCTCAAGAATACCTACACACTCGCCCACAAACTTTTCGAAACAAATGAAAACCTGAAATAATACATCCCTGTGTATTTATGTAGTTCAACATCACTCGTCAGATGCAGAATCTGGCTTAATTTTATTTGACTTCCGCCCTCTGGCACATTCAGTTTATCAACCCGAAATATATTTTCCCGCCCTTCGCATACAAGATATGTAAACATATTGTGTTTGTTGAATAGTTGCGTAAATATATCGCACTTGCTGAACATCGTTCGCTAATATTTGGAGGAAAGTTATCTTGTTACGCACATAATCAGGAGTATAATGACTAACCTTGTCGATGTTCGTTCTGCTTAAATTATTATTCGACGTATTTCCCAAACTGGCCTTGCTATACACACAGGTATATGCCTGAGTATCGCGTAGTTCTAATAGAAGGGGGGCCCACGATGCAAAATGAGGATTTACTCGAGCGTCTGTTCAAAAAAAAATCTGTTTTCCTGTTAATCAGCTCTCGCCCCCATACAACAACTCTGAGAAGTTGAGAAACTTGTGCTAGCTAAAGACTGGCGAGGTCTTACCTTTCAACGTGTGATTCCTAACACGGTTGCAGAATCATCCCAGCTTCAACCAGATAAAGTCCCCCGAGAAAAATATCTGATCGAGGCAGGAAAGTAATCGAACCCACGGTCTTCCGATTGTGAGTCGGGCGTCATTGGGGCATATTAGGTTGCAAAGCTTAGATGACAAGAAGAAAAAAATGTTACATAATATATACCTTTTCATCGGTGGGGGAAGCGGCTATAGATTTTAAAATATGTAAAAAAATACTGTTACATGGACTCGAGCGCGTCAGATAGCGATAGCATCAATGTCCTACGTATTTTTAATAATGTTAATATGTTAATCTGATCGTTTGCATGATGTGGGTGGTTGTACGTAAGGGTTGAAAGTGAAAAGAAAAAAAATTTTATCGAGAGCCTCAGATTTTCTAAGGGGGTGTTGAGTGCATCAGCCAAAAGGGTAGGGGAGCTGGTCTCCAAACCTGGATGAAATCACGATGACATTCCCACACAGCACCAGATATTCATGGAATATTCCCTGTATATCATAAAACGAACGTATATATTCCAAATATTCATAGAATAT